>JAQQXO010000309.1:2500-25000 GCA_029852735.1 Persea americana
AGCGGGCATTATGCACTTGTTACACAACAACCCCTTAGGGGAAGGGCCAAGCAAGGGGGACAACGAGTAGGAGAAATGGAAGTTTGGGCTCTAGAGGGATTTGGTGTTGCTCATATTTCACAAGAGATGCTTACTTATAAATCGGATCATATTAGAGCTCGTCAGGAAGTACTTGGAACTACAATCATTGGAGGAACAATACTTAAACCCGAGGATGCGCCAGAATCTTTTCGATTGCTCGTTCGAGAACTACGATCTTTGGCTCTGGAACTGAATCATTTCCTTGTATCTGAGAAGAACTTCCAGATTAACAGGAAGGAAGCTTGATCGAAATGAATCAGAATTTTTCTTCTATGATCGACCGATATAAACATCAACAACTTCGAGTTGGATCAGTTTCTCCTCAACAAATAAGTGCTTGGGCCACCAAAATCCTACCTAATGGAGAGATGGTTGGAGAGGTGACAAAACCCTATACTTTTCATTACAAAAGCAATAAACCGGAAAAGGATGGATTGTTTTGTGAAAGAATTTTTGGACCTATAAAAAGCGGAATTTGTGCTTGTGGAAATTATCGAGTGATCGGAGAGGAAAAAGAAGATCCGAAATTTTGTGAACAATGCGGAGTTGAATTTGTTGATTCTCGGATACGAAGATATCAAATGGGATACATCAAACTGGCATGTCCAGCGACTCATGTATGGTATTTGAAACGTCTTCCTAGTTATATCGCGAATCTTTTAGATAAACCCCTTAAGGAATTAGAAGGCCTAGTATACTGCGATGTGTGATTTGATCGAAATTAGGATTTTACAGATTCGGAATGAGAAACTGTCATCCCATTCAATTCGATGGGGATGCCCCTGACTCTGACATGTATCTTGGGAGGAGGAATATGAAGCTCAGAATTATGGTTGTATTCAATACTTCCAAATGAAAGGGGAATTGATCCATGGTCGATTCCGTAACATATAACAGTTGTACCTCGTGAAAAAAAAACTTCTTTCGTGGAATTAGACGTTCTATTTCTTTTAGAAAGAGATTCTGTTCAAATAAACAAATATGACACGGTTACAGGAGCCCATCCATCGCATATATGCTTCAAGGGACATTATGGCATAACCGTCGAGGTGAAGTGGAGACCTAAAAGATCGAATGAAACAATACATAGACAAGTAAATCCCTTATTAGTTCCAAGGTATTCCTTTAATTTAAGGGGATTTATCATTCGAAGGGAAGTAGACTACTCAATAATTTGACATTCCATTTTTATCGTAATTGAATAAGTAATTCAGAAAAGTCAAAGGAAGGATGAATCCATGAAATATTTTTGTTGGTCCTCACTGGGAACTTGAGTAAGGAGTAGATCTTTCTGGGGTTTTCTAGAACAAAATTTGAAAGTGGAGAACCCCTTTCTTTATTTGGTGTAACTACTTGAGCCGGATGAGAGGAAACCATCACGTCCGATTTTGAAGGGGGGATCCTATAGGAACCTATCCCAATTTTTCTTTTGCCAGGCCCATAGCTAAAAAACCGACTTTCTTGCGATTACGAGGTTCATTCGAATCTGAAATCCAATCCCGGAAATACAGCATCCCACTTTTTTTTACTACCCCAGGTTTCGATACATTTCGAAATCGAGAAATCTCTACTGGAGCAGGTGCTATCAGAGAACAATTAGCCGATCCGGATTTGCGAATTATTATAGATCATTCATCGGTAGAATGGAAGGAATTAGGGGAAGAAGGGTTCACTGGGAATGAATGGGAAGATAGAAAAATTGGAAGAAGAAAGGATTTTTTGGTTAGACGCATGGAATTAGCTAAGCATTTTATTCGAACAAATGTAGAACCAGAACGGATGGTTTTGTGCCTATTACCAGTTCTTCCTCCCGAGTTGAGGCCAATCATTCAGATAGATGGGGGTAAACTAATGAGTTCGGATATTAATGAACTCTACCGAAGAGTTATCTATCGGAACAATACTCTTACCGATTCATTAACAACAAGTAGATCTACGCCAGGGGAATTAGTAATGTGTCAGGAGAAATTGGTACAAGAAGCCGTGGATACACTTCTTGATAATGGGATCCGCGGACAACCAATGAGAGACGGTCATAATAAAGTTTACAAGTCATTTTCAGATGTAATTGAAGGCAAAGAAGGAAGATTTCGTGAGACTCTACTTGGTAAACGGGTCGATTATTCGGGGCGTTCCGTCATTGTCGTGGGCCCTTCGCTTTCATTACATCGATGTGGATTACCTCGAGAAATAGCAATAGAACTTTTTCAGACATTTGTCATTCGTGGTTTAATCAGACGACATATCGCTTCTAACATAGGAATTGCTAAAAGTCAAATTCGGGAAAAAGAACCCATTGTATGGGAAATACTTCAAGAAGTTATGCAGGGGCATCCTGTATTGTTGAATAGAGCGCCCACCCTGCATAGATTAGGCATACAGGCGTTCCAGCCCATTTTAGGGGGTGGACGTGCTATTTGTTTACATCCATTAGTTCGTAAAGGATTCAATGCAGACTTTGATGGGGATCAAATGGCTGTTCATGTACCTTTATCTTTGGAAGCGCAAGCGGAGGCTCGTTTACTTATGTTTTCTCATATGAATCTCTTTTCTCCGGCTATTGGAGATCCCATTTCGGTACCAACCCAAGATATGCTTATTGGACTCTATGTATTAACGATCGGGAATCGTCGAGGTATTTGTGCAAATAGGTATAATCCATGGAATCGCATAAACTATCAAAATGAAACAGTTAATGATTATAAGTATAAATATACTACGAAAGAGAAAGAGCCCTATTTTTGTAGTTCCTATGATGTACTTATAGTTTATCAGCAGAAACGAATCAATTTAGATAGTCCTTTGTGGCTTCGGTGGCGACTAGATCAACGTGTCATTGCCTCAAGAGAAGTTCCTGTCGAAGTTCAATATGAATCTTTGGGTACCTATCATGAAATTTATGGGCACTATCTAATAGTAAGACGTATAAAAAAACAAACCCTTTGTATATACATCCGAACCACTGTTGGTCATATTTCTTTTTCTCGAGAAATAGAAGAAGCCATACAGGGGTTTTGTCAGGCCTACTCATACGGTACCTAAGCTAAGGAATTATGTAATACCGCGGGAATTTGGATCTCTCCGGTTCAACTGGAATCATAATTCCTTAATTTCTACATGAATCGAGATCCAGTAAAGGAGGTCTTCGAATCACTGACTCAAACCCATTGGCGAATCCTACTCAGCGGAATAGAGAAGTACTTATGGCAGAATGGGCTGATCTGTTCTTTTACAATAAAGCGATAGATGGGTCTGCCATGAAACGACTTATTAGCAGATTAATAGATCACTTCGGAATGGCATATACATCGCACACCCTGGATCAAGTAAAGACTCTGGGTTTCCAGCAAGCCACTGCTACATCCATTTCATTAGGAATTGATGATCTTTTAACAGTACCTTCTAAGGGGTGGCTAGTCCAAGATGCTGAACGACAAAGTTTCATTTTAGAAAAGCACCATCATTATGGGAATGTACACACAGTAGAAAAATTACGCCAATCCATTGAGATATGGTATGCTACAAGTGAATATTTGAGACAAGAAATGCATCCTAATTTTAGGATGACTGATCCTTCTAATTCAGTCCATATAATGTCCTTTTCGGGAGCTAGAGGAAATGCATCTCAGGTACACCAATTAGTAGGTATGAGAGGATTAATGTCGGATCCCCAAGGACAAATGATTGATTTACCGATTCAAAGCAATTTACGCGAAGGACTTTCTTTAACGGAATATATCATTTCCTGCTACGGAGCCCGCAAAGGAGTTGTGGATACTGCTGTACGAACATCAGATGCTGGATACCTCACGCGTAGACTTGTTGAAGTAGTTCAACACATTGTTGTACGTAGAACAGATTGTGGCACTACCCGAGGCATTTCCGTGAGTCCTAGAAATGGGATGACGGAAAGAATTTGGGTCCAAACACTAATTGGTCGTGTATTAGCATACAATATATATATGGGCCTACGTTGCATTGCCGCTCAAAATAAAGATATTGGGGTTGGACTTGTCACTCGATTCATAACCTTTCGAACACAACCAATATATATTCGAACCCCCTTTCTTTGCAGGAGTATATCTTGGATCTGTCGATTATGTTATGGTCAGAGTCCCACTCATGGCGACCTGGTCGAATTAGGAGAAGCAGTAGGTATTATTGCGGGTCAATCAATCGGCGAACCGGGGACTCAACTAACATTAAGAACCTTTCATACCGGTGGAGTATTCACAGGTGGTACTGCAGAACATGTACGAGCTCCTTTTAAGGGAAAAATAAAATTCAATGAGGATTTGGTTCATCCCACACGTACACGTCATGGGCATCCTGCTTTTCTATGTTATATAGACCTGTATGTAACTATTGAGAGTCACGATATTCTACATAATGTGAATATTCCACCCAAAAGTTTTCTTTTAGTTCAAAATGATCAATATGTAGAATCAGAACAAGTGATTGCTGAGATTCGCGCTGGAACATCCACTTTCAATTTTAATAAAGTTAAAGAGAAAGTTCGAAAACATATTTATTCTGACTCAGAGGGAGAAATGCACTGGAGTACCGATGTGTACCATGCACCTGAATATAAATATGGTAATGTTCATCTCTTACCCAAAACAAGTCATTTATGGATATTATCAGGAGCTCTGTGCAGATCCAGTATAGTGCCTTTTTCGCTCCACAAGGATCAAGATCAAATGAATGTTCATTCTGTTGAACGGAGATCTATTTCTGACCTCTCCGTGACTAATGATCAAGTGAGACACAAATTGTTTAGTTCGAATCCTTACGGTAAAAAGGGGGGGGTTCTTGATTATTCAGGACCTGATCGAATCATATCCAACGGTCATTGGAATTTCATATATCCTACCATTCTCCACGAGAATTCTGATTTATTGGCTAAGAGGCGAAGAAATAGATTTATCATCCCATTCCAATCTGATCAAGAACGAGAAAAAGAACTAATGCCCCGTTCCGGTATCTCGATTGAAATACCCATAAATGGTGTTTTACCTAGAAATAGTATTCTTGCTTATTTCGACGATCCCCTATACAGAAGAAGCAGTTCAGGAATTACTAAATATGGGACTATAGGGGTGGGTTCAATCGTCAAAAAAGAGGATTTGATTGAGTATCGAAGAGCAAAAGAATTTAGGCCAAAATACCAAATGAAAGTAGATCGATTTTTTTTCATTCCCGAAGAAGTGCATATCTTACCCGGTTCTTCGCCCATAATGGTACGGAACAACAGTATCATTGGAGTAGATACACGAATCGCTTTAAATACAAGAAGCCAAGTAGGCGGATTGGTCCGGGTGGAGAGAAAAAAAAAAAGGATTGAACTCAAAATCTTTTCTGGGGATATCTATTTTCCTGGAGCGACAGATAAGATATCCCGGCACTGCGGCATCTTGATACCACCAGGAACGGGAAAAAAAAATTCTAAGGAATCAAAAAAATGGAAAAATTGGATTTATGTCCAACGGATTACACCTACCAAGAAAAAGTATTTTGTTTCAGTTCGACCCGTAGTCACATATGAAATAGCTGATGGGATAAATTTAGCAACGCTTTTCCCCCAGGATCCGTTGCAGGAAAGGGATAATGTGCAACTACGAATTGTCAATTATATCCTTTATGGAAATGGCAAACCGATTCGGGGAATTTATCACACAAGTCTTCAATTAGTTCGGACTTGTTTAGTATTGAATTGGAACCAAGACCGAGATGGTTCTATAGAAGAGGTTCATGCTTCCTTTGTTGAAGTAAGGGCAAATGATCTGATTCGAGATTTCATAAGAATTGATTTAGTGAAGTCCTCTATTTTTTATATCGGAAAAAGGAATGATATGGCAAGTTCAGGATTGATTGCCAATAATGGATCAGATCGCACCAATATTAATCCTTTTTATTTCAAGGCGAGGATTCAATCATTTACCCAACATCAAGGGACTATTCGTACGTTGCTGAATAGAAATAAGGAATGTCCATCTTTTCTAATTTTGTTATCATCCGATTGTTCTCGAATTGGTCTATTCAATGGTTCGAAATCTCACAAAGAATTAATTAAATTAATTAAAGAGGATCCCGCGATTCCCATTAGGAATTCGTTGGGTCCTTTAGGGATTGTACCTAAAATTACGAATTTTTATTCATTTTACTATTTCTATTTAATAACTCATAATCAGATCTTGTTAAAGAAATATTTTCTACTTGACAATTTCAAACATACTTTCCGAGGGCTTAGATATTATTTAATGGATGAAAATGGGAGAATTTATAATCCCGATTCATGCAGTAACATCATTTTTAATCCATTCGATTTGAATTGGTGCTTTCTCCCTCACGATTATTGTGAGGAGACATCCACAATAATTAGCCTTGGACAGTTTATTTGTGAAAATGTATGTATATCCAAATGCGGACCACACATAAAATCGAGTCAAGTTCTAATTGTTCATGTTGACTCCTTAGTCATAAGATCCGCTAAGCCCCATTTGGCTACGCCAGGAGCAACTGTTCATGGCCATTGTGGAGAAATCCTTTACGAAGGAGATACATTAGTTACATTTATATATGAAAAATCGAGATCGGGTGATATAACACAAGGTCTTCCAAAAGTGGAACAAGTGTTAGAAGCGCGTTCGATTGATTCAATATCGATGAACTTAGAAAAGAGGGTTGAGGGTTGGAACGAACGTATAACAAGAATCCTTGGAATTCCTTGGGGATTCTTGATTGGCGCTGAACTAACCATAGCGCAAAGTCGTATCTCTTTGGTTAATAAGATCCAAAAGGTTTATCGATCCCAAGGGGTGCAGATCCATAATAGGCATATAGAGATTATTGTACGTCAAATAACATCAAAAGTGTTGGTTTCAGAAGATGGAATGTCTAATGTTTTTTCACCTGGAGAACTAATCGGATTGTTGCGAGCGGAACGAACAGGGCGTGCTTTGGAAGAAGCGATCTGTTACCGAGCCATCTTATTGGGAATAACGAGGGCATCTCTGAATACTCAAAGTTTCATATCCGAAGCGAGTTTTCAAGAAACCGCTCGAGTTTTAGCAAAAGCTGCTCTACGAGGTCGTATTGATTGGTTGAAAGGCCTGAAAGAAAACGTTGTTCTGGGGGGGATGATGCCTGTTGGTACCGGATTCAAAGGATTAGTGCACCGCTCAAGGCAACACAGCAACATTCCTTTGGAAATCAAAAAGAAGAATCTATTCGAGGAGGAAATGAGAGATCTTTTGTTCCACCACAGAGAATTATTTGGTTCTTGCATCCCAAATAATTTCCCTGATACATCAGAACGATCATTTACGGGATTTAATGACAGATTCATTCTTTTCTTTTAACTATAGGGTCCTGGTCATTTGATTTGGTAATAAAGATAATAACGAATAGAAAGGAATTAATGACTTGGACTGGGTATTAACGGTCAATCTCCGGTAGAAGGTTCCGTCGGAACAATTATTTATTTCAGGTACCTCTTAAATAAAAAAAAAAAGAGAGAAAATGTGGGGAGAAATGACAAGAAGATATTGGAACATGAATTTTGAAGAGATGATGAAAGCAGGAGTTCATTTTGGCCATGGTACTAGGAAATGGAATCCTAGAATGGCACCTTACATCTCTTCAAAGCGTAAGGGTATTCATATTACAAATCTTACTCGAACTGCTCGTTTTTTGTCAGAAGCCTGTGATTTAGTTTTTGATGCAGCAAGTATAGGAAAACACTTCTTAATAGTTGGTACCAAAAATAAAGCAGCCAATTCAGTAGCATCAGCTGCAATAAGGGCTCGGTGTCATTATGTTAATAAAAAATGGCTCGGTGGTATGTTAACGAATTGGTCCACTACAGAAATGAGACTTCATAGGTTCAGGAACTTGAGATCGGAACAAAATACGGGGAAACTCAATTGTCTCCCGAAAAGAGATGTAGCAATGTTGAAGAGGCAATTATCTCACTTGCAAACCTATCTGGGCGGGATCAAATATATGACGGGGTTACCCGATATTGTAATCATCGTTGATCAGCAAGAAGAATATACGGCTCTTCGAGAATGTCTCACTTTGGGGATTCCAACAATTTGTTTAATCGATACAAATTGTGACCCGGATCTCGCAAATATTCCGATTCCAGCGAACGATGACGCTATAGCTTCAATCCGATTGATTCTTAACAAATTAGTATCCGCAATTTGTGAGGGCGGTTCTAGCTATATAAGAAATTGTTGATTAATAATAGGATAAGTCAATGACTTTGGAAACTCCATAAATTGATTGAATCGGTTACTATCCCTGAGTCTCAAAAAAGAGATCAAAATCACTGGGGATATTATGTGATCACTTGGGATCCGAAATATACGATTGATTCAAAGTAGACGAGTTGAGAAAGAGATACGAGATGGCTGAATCAAAATAATTCCTTTTTAAGTTCCATTTATGTCAGAGGGCAATATGAATGTTTTACCCTGTTCCATCAACTCACTAAAAGTGTTATACGATATATCCGATGTGGAAGTAGGCCAACATTTTTATTGGCAAATAGGGGGTTTCCAAGTCCATGCCCAAGTACTTATCACTTCTTGGGTTGTAATTGCTATCTTATTAGGTTCAGCCACTATAGCTGTTCGGAATCCACAAACCATTCCAACCGACGGTCAGAATTTCTTCGAATATGTCCTCGAATTCATTCGAGACTTGAGCAAAACTCAGATTGGAGAAGAATATGGTCCTTGGGTTCCCTTTATTGGAACTATGTTCCTATTTATTTTTGTTTCTAACTGGTCAGGTGCCCTTTTACCCCGGAAAATCATACAGTTACCGCATGGAGAGTTAGCTGCACCCACGAATGATATAAATACTACTGTTGCTTTAGCTTTACCTACGTCAGTGGCATATTTCTATGCGGGTCTTACCAAAAAAGGATTGGGTTATTTCGGTAAATACATTCAACCAACTCCAATACTTTTACCAATTAACATCCTAGAAGATTTCACAAAACCCTTATCACTTAGTTTTCGACTTTTCGGGAATATATTAGCGGATGAATTAGTAGTTGTTGTTCTTGTTTCTTTAGTACCTTCGGTGGTTCCTATACCTGTCATGTTCCTTGGATTATTCACAAGCGGGATTCAGGCTCTTATTTTTGCAACTTTAGCCGCAGCTTATATAGGTGAATCCATGGAGGGTCATCATTGACTAGCTTCCGAAATGGTCTTAAAAAAAAGCTTATCCCAACTCATACCGGTATATACGATCTAGAATAGGAGCAAAAAAAAAATGTATGATATTAGAGAATTAAAAAAAAGTAAGGGGGGTCGAGCTGGGTATATGTAAGGGCTCTAAGCCAATCCCTGTATATGTTTCGAAGAATGATTCTAGAATCCGGTTCAATAGAAGATACGGATGGTTTACGTTATTAAAGAAACAATGTATATGTGATATTAGATATTCACTAGTTATATATGGGCTATCCATATATATTATTTCCCATCCCACTGAATTTAGACGGATTCCAATGCAAGCCCTTCCGTTTTATCTGTGACTGTGGATTGAATGAATAAACAAATGAAGTCAAGCATGCATATAGAAGAGAAAGAGCGAAGAATTGAAAGAATGGAATGGTTCGGAACAAAGAAATGGAAGAACTGGAATCATATAGATTTACAAAGACTCCACGGATAGAAACTAAAAACGAGATATCGAAGTAGCTCTGATGATTCAGTAATATTATTATTTCAATTCAGAGTTCTTAGTTCTTTTTTTTTTTCGGATAGATCTTAAGTGATGGAATAATGAAGTAATAATTCATCGGTTGATTGTATCATTAACCATTTCTTTTTTTTGGTGCGAGGAACTTAATATGAATCCATTGATTTCTGCCGCTTCCGTTATTGCTGCTGGATTGGCTGTGGGACTTGCTTCTATTGGACCTGGAGTTGGTCAAGGTACTGCTGCGGGCCAAGCCGTAGAAGGTATCGCGAGACAGCCAGAAGCAGAGGGTAAAATACGAGGTACTTTATTGCTTAGTCTGGCTTTTATGGAAGCTTTAACGATTTACGGACTGGTCGTGGCATTAGCGCTTTTATTTGCGAATCCTTTTGTTTAATCCTATAAATGTGAAAAATAAATATTTATTTTCTTTTCCTATTTTATTGCCGCGGGCTTGCCTTGCCGAATTATATCCAAACTTAACTCCTACAATCACTTCTTCGTTGAGACAATACCCCCGGGGATGGAGTGATTTGAGGATGAGGAATTAGCATAGCAGACCCACTTGCTTTCTTCCCTTCCGTTCTTAATGGAAACTCTTTTTTACTTTTAGGAAGTGTTGCAACAAACAACAAACGAGGTATTTCGTAATTGACATGAAACCTGGGACTAAATAAATAGATTATTGAGAATTTCCATGGAAATAATAATAAAGAAAAATATTTATTAAAATGAATCTATTCATATTTATAATAAGGAAATTAATAAAAATAAATCAATCCAAAACAAAGGGGGCGAAGTGATACAAAAAGAACTCTGTTCCATTTTGTTGGTCCTATCTATAAGAGAAAAGCATATGAAAGATGTAACCGATTCTTTCGTTTCCTTTGGTCACTGGCCATCCGCTGGGAGTTTCGGGTTTAATACCGATATTTTAGCAACAAATCTAATAAATCTAAGTGTAGTGCTTGGTGTATTGATCTTTTTTGGAAAGGGAGTGTGTGCGAGTTGTGTATTTCAAGAATAGGCTGGATCCAACCGGCTGCACTTTCCTTTTTTTTTTTTGAATGGGAAAGTTATAAATAGGAAAGAAAGGTGCACGATCTCGACGAATTACTTCTGAATAAATTAAGAAATCATATGTAAGAACCATAGCATTTCGTAACTTATTGGTAAATCAACTTTGATTCTCTATCAGCCAATAATGTGGGACCTTTAACATGGTTAAAGCGAAACCGTTTGAAGTCCAGGCACAACATGGTACTCTTTCTACCACTACGTTAGTACGGAGATGGTTTCGAAAAAATGAATAGTTGGCAATTTATCCGATATAGAACACTCATATCGATAAAATGATTTGAACCATTTACTGTAAAAATAGGTGTCTCGCCCTTTTTTATCCAATGTTGAATCGATGACCTATGTCTAAAATAAGAAGAATTTTTTGGATTTGAAGAAAACAAAAAAAAAAGAAACAACTTTGCTGACAATGACAGATTTTTTGTCGGGTCGGAAGAGTCCTCCGAATATTCTGGTCTCGTATCATATCAGTTTTGATATCTTGGAATACGAACAGAGAAGAGAGGGTAGGCTCATTACATTAAAATAGATGGAATGACCCATTAAGTAACTGAGTGTGAGAGCCAAATGAATCGAAAGATTCATGTTTGGTTCGGGAAGAGATCATGGAAGTGAAGTTGTGAAATGAATGGGAAGATAATCTACTTTCATTAAGTGATTTATTAGATAATCGAAAACAGAGGATCTTGAGTACTATTCGAAATTCAGAAGAACTACGTGAAGGAGCCATTGAGCAGCTCGAAAAAGCCCGGGCTCGCTTACGGAAAGTGGAAATAGAAGCAGATGAGTTTCGAGTGAATGGATACTCTGAGATAGAACGAGAAAAATGGAATTTGATTAATGCCACTTATGAGAATTTGGAACGATTAGAAAATTACAAAAATGAAACCATTCATTTTGAACAACAAAGAGCAATTAATCAGGTGCGACAACGAGTTTTCCAACAAGCCTTACAAGGAGCTCTAGGAACTCTGAATAGTTGTTCAAACAGCGAGTTACATTTACGCACCATCGGTGCTAATATTGGCATGCTCGGGGCCATGAAAGAAGTAACTGATTAGCCCTTCTACTGTAGGCATTATTTTTTTTTTTTTTTCTTTGTTTCCGAAAAAGAATTAAGAGACACTAATGGTAACCATTCGAGCCGACGAAATTAGTAATATTATCCGTGAACGTATTGAACAATATAATAGAGAAGTCAAGATTGTGAATACCGGCACAGTACTTCAGGTAGGCGACGGCATTGCTCGTATTCATGGTCTTGATGAAGTAATGGCAGGGGAATTAGTAGAATTTGAAGAGGGTACAATAGGCATTGCTCTGAATTTGGAATCAAATAATGTTGGCGTTGTATTAATGGGTGACGGTTTGATGATACAAGAGGGAAGTTCTGTAAAAGCAACAGGAAGAATTGCTCAGATACCCGTTAGTGAGGCTTATTTGGGTCGTGTTATAAATGCTCTGGCTAAACCCATTGATGGGAGAGGTGAAATTTCAGCTTCTGAATCTCGGTTAATCGAATCTCCTGCTCCAGGTATTATTTCGAGACGTTCCGTATATGAGCCTCTTCAAACGGGACTTATTGCTATTGATTCGATGATCCCTATAGGACGCGGTCAGCGAGAATTAATTATTGGGGACAGACAGACCGGAAAAACAGCAGTAGCCACAGATACTATTCTCAACCAAAAGGGGCAAAATGTAATATGTGTTTATGTAGCTATTGGTCAAAAAGCATCCTCCGTGGCCCAGGTAGTGACCACTTTCCAGGAACGAGGCGCAATGGAATACACTATTGTGGTAGCCGAAACGGCGGATTCACCTGCTACATTACAATACCTCGCTCCTTATACAGGAGCGGCTCTGGCTGAATATTTTATGTACCGTGAACGACATACTTCAATAATTTATGATGATCTCTCCAAACAAGCACAAGCTTATCGTCAAATGTCTCTTCTATTAAGAAGACCGCCCGGTCGCGAAGCTTATCCAGGAGATGTTTTTTATTTGCATTCACGCCTTTTGGAAAGAGCCGCTAAATCAAGTTCTCGTTTAGGTGAAGGAAGTATGACCGCTTTACCAATAGTTGAGACTCAATCTGGGGACGTTTCGGCTTATATCCCTACTAATGTGATTTCCATTACAGATGGACAAATATTCTTATCCGCTGATCTATTCAATGCCGGAATCCGTCCTGCCATTAATGTGGGTATTTCTGTCTCGAGAGTAGGATCTGCAGCTCAAATTAAAGCCATGAAACAAGTAGCCGGCAAATCGAAACTGGAACTGGCTCAATTCGCAGAGTTAGAAGCCTTTGCACAATTCGCTTCTGATCTCGATAAAGCCACTCAGAATCAATTGGCAAGAGGTCAACGATTGCGCGAGTTGCTCAAACAATCCCAAGCAGCCCCTCTCACGGTGGAAGAACAGATAGTTACTATTTATACTGGAGCGAATGGGTATCTTGATCCGTTAGAAATTGGACAGGTAAAGAAATTTCTCGTTCAGTTACGTACCTACTTAAAAACAAATAAACCTCAGGTCCAAGAAATCATATCTTCTACCAAGACATTTACCGCGCAAGCGGAAGCCCTTTTGAAGGAAGCTATTCCGGAACAGATAGAACTGTTTCTACTTCAGGAACAAAAATAAAGAAATTGATCACTCTTAAGTACAAGACGAATCGTTGAGAAATGGCCCCGATTCGAATCATTCAAAATATGTTTCTTGACATAGCAATCTACAAAAATAGATGGAAATAAATTGCGTCCAATAGGATTTGAACCTATACCAAAGGTTTAGAAGACCTCTGTCCTATCCATTAGACAATGGACGCTTTTCATTCCGATTTCTTTCACATTCTGACTTTCCTATCTCCTATAAAAAAAAGAATAGGATTGTATGTGAAAGAAATATTTTAGGGACATATCAAAAGCATGTATTATAATAATTAATATGAAGCGGATAGCGGGAATCGAACCCGCATCGTTAGCTTGGAAGGCTAGGGGTTATAGTAGACGTCGATTCATCATTTTTAACGTCTCTAATTCAAAACCGAACATGAAATTTTGGTTTCATTCGGCTCCTTTATGGGATTCCCAAATCTAAGACATAAAAAAAACTAAAAAAAAAAAAGAAAAAATTTACGATGTATGGGAAAAGGGAGTCATAGCAAATCTGAATTCAAAGAAATCCATTTGGCCCATAACATCTATGTCAGCCTTTTCGTCTGAATGCACCCCAAATGACTTGCTTTTTAGATGATCCCTCTAGAAAGGGGAGGATTCTCACAAATCTTTCTAGTTACTTCGTTCCCTATTTGTACTTGCAAGAATCCTGAAGAAAAGAATTTTTTTGTTCCACCGAGCTGAAACAATATGTCGATGGCTCTAGTAAACCAAAGTCATCGTTTAATAGCTATTTGGCTTCAATCTCCCCCTAAAAAAAAATGAAAGATCTAGTTACGATTAGAAATAGACTTTTGTATCTTCATACATGGATCCCTTACTTATACTCATTCAATTGGAATGGTTGATCCAACTTAAAAAAAAAATTATGCTTCGCAATTCCATAATCCAATTTTGTTAGTCAATTTCTAATTGACTTGACTTTTGGATACAAATCACGAGAATGTATATTCTTCCTCAAATGTGGCATTGAGAGGTAAGGGATTAATGCCCTTTTAATAAATAAAGTTTTTGATCAGAATAGGAATCAAACGAAAGATCCCTTATCTATTTCACTTGTTAATAGAACGAATCACGCTTTTACCACTAAACTATACCCGCTACAATATAATTATTGTATACGGGCGGGCCATTTGTCGAACAAGGGCGTGAAACGTAATCAAGATAGGATCAGAATCATGAAAATTGGGGTGCTGACATGTTGTGCTCTGACGGGGAGACTTGATAAAATAGGAGAAGGAGGTTCATTTCAATAACAAGCTTTTATCGGGGAGCCGTTACTGATAGTCCCGGCCCGAAAGAGCCATTGAAGTCGGAACATAAAAATGAGTTGAGTTGTACAAGAATCCAGAGCTCCATTTTTCTTTTTCGAAGCTACTCCTTTTCCTATTCATTCAACTGCCAAATCTTATGAATTCGGGTCGATTGGATCGAGTGAAAAATCCTATTGTTTTGGTTGTGGACTCAAGGGTTCAGGTTCAAACATGTTCTTTGAAGAAATATATGAGTTCTATTATAATAGAAAAAAATATGTTTTTTTTATTCCATTTAAGTAAATCGAGAAAAGGAAAAACATAATAAGAAATGACACTCCTATCATAGGAATGGAAATAGCCTTGTTGCTGCTTCAATAACAAGCATTTTCGTTTTCAAATCAAATAAATCATTTGATCTATGATTCATTGGAACAAGGAATGGCCTGGCTAGGTACTGGCCAGGCCGGGGGAATAAAAGAAAGAACTTTTCGGACGAAATCAAAGAGGGACTCTTTCTATTGGAGATATCTGTTTCGAATCATTATCTAAAGGGAATTGATGATTGATCAAATTCGTCTATATTTATAGAATAAAGAAAGATAAGGAAAAACTTTTACATATGAATTATCCTTTTAAAATTGGGAGAGATGGCTGAGTGGACTAAAGCGGCGGATTGCTAATCCGTTGTACGAATTATTTGTACCGGGGGTTCGAATCCCCCTCTCTCCGTTTCTTCTGATCACTTGATATTTCCCTTTCGAATTCGAAAAAATCTCTAACCCCCTTTCTCATAGTTAAATGTATGGAATGGAGAAAGAAAATCCTAAGAAAATTAAGAAATCGAGCAAGGAAAAACCCCTGATTTTTTTTATTCATCACGTCCAGGATTACGTCCTGGATCATTAGATAGGAATCCGAAGATGAAGAGAGAAACAAAGAATATCACTACTGTGTAAACGAAGAGTTTGAGAGTAAGCATTACACAATCTCCAAGATCATTTTGGGGGAAATAGGGGAATAGATTCTCCATTTTTGTACCACATATTCCGTTTTGACACCAAGAAAAGAAGCGGTTTCTAGAAAACATAAGGAATTTGCAGGAATGAATTTGTAATAAGATTCTGATTCTTTCGTTAACAAAATGATCTCTCATACCTACAATTAGGTATTGTAGGGACCATACATAGGGTCTTCGACCCCCAGAAGGAATGAAGAAATGAGGTGATTCCGATTCATCTCGGTTATCCAAAAGAATTTCCATGTTTGAGTCGAGGGTTCATTATCTGATCTTATCAATTCTTAAGAATAGAATTTTTTTTTATCGAATAAATCATGAATGTTTCTAAGACAGTATTAAAGATCTCATCGAAAACTTACAGCAGCTTGCCAAACAAGGGCTAAGAGAAAAAAGAGCACAGGTATGACTGGCATAACATCTACGATTGGATTGAAAAAAGCATAAGCTTCGGGCAATTTGGCGAAGAAAAAGCTACTCGAATGAAGGGCAGAATTAAGACAGATCAAACTAAAGATATTAAGCATAACAAACATTTTGTTCTTGGAGAAAATTTCATTATTATTGGGTTATTGATATAAGGGGAAAATGAAGAAAGAAGGGAAAGTAGGCCGCAAAATCTTTCTTTTTCTTTGAACTCCCTCAATCAAAAATCCTTCAATTCTCAAATGAGAATAGAAGGAATCATACCTTACATACAATATCTTAATTGAATTATATGTAATGATCAATAAATTCATTTTGATTCTACATCTACATGTGTAGAATCATAGCAACAACCAATTCAATAGATATTGGGGCTGGAATTGACGAACAACCAATACCGATATTAGTGTTTATCGGTGTCGAATAGAAATAAAAATGGGGCGTGGCCAAGTGGTAAGGCAACGGGTTTTGGTCCCGTTACTCGGAGGTTCGAATCCTTCCGTCCCAGACCAATTCTATCATAACAAAGATTGTTCTTTTTAAGAATCTTCTGTTTAAGGGTGTAATGTTGGATACAATGTGATCCAATCTTTCTTTGTGATTTCTAATGATTCTTCTATAGAATCATATCTTCCCTTTCGATTTTGTTTCTCACAAACAAACGGATCGAGTATCAATGACATGTGGATGGAAATAAATATCTTTTTTGATATAGGTAGGATGGGAACAAAGATCAAAGTGAAATTCAAAAAAAAAAACTGGGTGGGCCATTCAGCGTATGTTCGCCCCCTCGCCCATATTCATATTGAAGGTTAGTTAGTCATTTGGATAAACTTTATGCCCCATATCTATGATATTTGGATTCTCACATGATGCATTCTGAGTCGAAATGCGAAATAAAAGAGAAGTCTCTACCTTCCCTAAAGTAAATATAAATAAAGATAGGGTAGACAAAATGACTAATTCTATGTGGATCCTGAATCCTAAAAAACGGGGGGGTTCTTGGTATTAATTCCATCGCTGGAATTAAAGCTCCTGAGACTGGGGTGGGACAAAATCAAACAAAATAGTAACAACGAATTGATATGAACCCATTTTGCTTTGTACTTATACAAGACAGGATAGCATCCCATAAGAAGATCCTTTTAAATTGGCTTTGGATATGATTCATGATCCCCATGGAATTCGTGTCGATATGAGTTAATCCGCAAAGGAAAGGAAGGTATCAATTTTAAGACCCTTGTCATCCGGATCTTATTAACAAACAAGAAAATTCAATACGGAACAGATTATTTTCTTTGGACCTAATTTCTTTTATTTTGTATTTGATTTGGCTCCAATGAATAATTGGAAATCAATGTAGCGATCAATTGGGGGAGGGGGGAGATTCATACATTCACTTTACTTTATGGAAAGATTCCTGAATCTGAAGTAAGGAAAAATCTGTAGAAAATGAACCATGCCTATATGTATTGTTATTGTTCTATTTCAGTGATCAGTGACACCGGTGTTTCAGTTTTGGCGAAAAAGATCTGCGATCCCTTAAATACCCACGATTACCCCCGGTAACACTTGTTTGGTGTATCTGATGAATACGATAAAATCAGACTCCTACGATTCTGATTTTATCAATCAGATGAAAGAATACCTGAAAGAATACCGACCTTCATTTTTTCTTTCATGAGCCCCTTCTATCCATCCCCAAGAAAACAAAACAATTGGATTTGTTTCTTGACCCATTTATCTGGTTTAAATTATTGATGATTCAATCGGAAAGGAAACATAGAGGTCTCTTATGATGATCAAATTCGCGTCTGATTTAATTAATCAGATATCTGCTAAACATTTTTAGATCCTCGTTGTACCGACTTGTTGATGGATTTAGAGATTCAATTCAGTCTTTACTGGAAAACTTATTTCCAGTAATGATGTCGAAGTAGGAAATTCTTGAAATTGTTTTTTATGATTCCTTATAAATTCTTTCTACTCGAAGAAGTGTGACATTGGTGAATCTATCCTATCGAGTCACTTGCGATCTTTCCCGGTCATTGGAATAGCTTATTTGGTTAATGACTCATTCTGTTCCGGTATCGGTAATCTAATTAAAGACCCTTCTTTAGTTTTAGTTGTTTGAGAAAGAATTGGATCTTTCATGATTCATCATCCCTAACAATCTGTTGAAGATGTAAAGAAGTGTTAAGCAACGCATTTCTCTTCGTGTTTTTTATAAATGTGTTTCATTCTTCTAATAAAATATGGGGTATAATTATATTCTTGCTGAGACTTCTCCAGATCCATCTATGAAAATGAAAGTATGGAGGACTTCATATACTATATACCGATTGAGCCAATGACTATTCATGATTCCATATTGAATCAATTCCATACCGGTCCAAAATTAGAGGAATGTTATGGTAAAACTTCGTTTGAAACGATGTGGTAGAAAGCAACGTGCGACTTGAAGGACATTATCGGCTGTGGATTCTTGTACCCACCATTTTATATATCAAAGAAGATGCTCTCGGCTCGACATAGTTTGTTCTATTCCACTAGGACCCCAATTTTGGGGTTGTAATAAAATAATATAATTATAATATAGCACATGATGGAGCTCGAGCATAAAGAATTGGTTCATTTAGCAGAGAGAAGGATCTAGGGTTAATGCCAATCAATAAGTTGGAACAACTTCGTAAGTATATCTTCGGTATAGAAATTGAAAGGATCAAGTTCGAACAAGTAAAAAAAAAAAAGTAAAATGAATTTGTCGAAATAGTTTTACCAATTCCGATCAAAAGTGTATCACAGGGGAATCAATCGTTTCCATAGAACGAAATAACAAAAGGTATGTTGCTACCCTTTTGAAACAATTAAGGATCACCGAAGTAATGTCTAAACCCAAGGATTCAAAGCAAAGATAAAATAAAGGATACCGGAACAAGGAAACACCGTTTTCAATTGTCTCAACAACTAGATCAGAATGGGGAAGAAATAAAATCGATTCTAGGCGAGACAAACAAAAGAGGTTAGAGACGGCTCAATAAATGTCTAAGGATTTCCCTTCGAGCTCTTTGAGAATGACCCAACTTGAGTTATGAGTACGAATGAGATTTCTTTTTTTTTTTTTTTTTTTCAGGAAGGAAGAACAAAAAAAAATGACTCAAATCATAGTCTAATTGATGATTTTGTGGATCTATTTGCCACTACAATACATAAATTCGAATCATTCTTTTTCGAGCCGTACGAGGAGAAAACCTCTTATACGTTTCTAGGGGGGGTTGTTCATTTATGTCTATCCCAATGAGTCATCTATCGAATCGTTGCAATTGATGTTCGATCCCGAAGAGAGGGAAGAGATCTTCGTAAAGTGGGTTTTTACGATCCGATAAAGAACCAAACTTATTCAAATGTTTCCGCTATTCTATATTTCCTTGAAAAAGGCGCTCAACCTACAGGAACTGTTCATGATATTTCAAAGAAGGCGGAGGTATTTAAGGAATTTCGAATTAATCAAATGAAATTAATGAAATAAAAAAAAAGGGGGGGGGTGCCCAGTATCTAGCTTTGTCTAATTGTTTCTCCACCATTCCTTATTTTTTTTCTCTATTCTCTATTCATTGTTGCTCTCACATGACCCCGTATCATAGAACTATAAAAAAAAAAGATCTTCTCTTGATATGAGACAGATAGAAAAAAGATTGAGTGAATAGATGAAATAACTGGGAAATTATGGGATTACCATCAATCAGATGGTTTTCGTTGGGACTCCACCAACAAACAAAAGGTCAATCTTGCTTATTGTACCTCTATTGAATAAATATTGAATAAACCCGACATTTTTTTCCTACCGGAATTCCTTATTTATTTCCCCACTCATACTTCATCCCTTATCTATGTTGTAGTGTCACTCCAACACAAGTCCTTGTTTTATTTATTGAATTGGTTTTCTCAACATTCAATTCATATTGACAATGGTGTATCGAACAAATATAATTCGATCGTGGATAAATAGATCTATTTATCCACATTTCATAAGTTTGTTTCTTTATTTCACTCAAATGATGGGTTCGTCAATTTCGTTGTGACACAAGAAGTATCTTAGTTAATATAATGAAAAAAAAAAAATAGAGTATGGGTAGTCTATAAATTTTTACATCTATTTAGATTTTCTCTATAATTTATCCCAGAATCTGTTGTATTTTCATCTGATCTCTGTTCATTTTTATGTTCACAATTGATCATCAAATCTTTCTTTTTGATCTGTTGCTAGTTCAATGTTTTGACGAGGTCGGGCAATCGAATCTCTTTATTTATTTTTTATTCCGATCGTATCTACACACCCTATTTATATGGGTTGCTAACTCAACGGTAGAGTACTCGGCTTTTAAGTGCGGCTATGGTCTTTTACACATTTTGATGAAGCAACGGATTCGTCCATACCATTGGTAGAGTTTGTAAGACCACGACTGATCCTGAAAGGGAATGAAAGGAAAAAACAGCATGTCGTATCAATGGAGAACTCTTAGAATACTTCATCCTTAACGGATCGATACAAAATCTTGTTTTGATTCTTTTCTTGGAAAGGGGTCAAATCAATTCAAGTTGGGTCGAGTGAATAAATGGATAGAGCCCTATAGCTCCAATTATAGGGAAACCAAAAGCAACGAGCTTCTGTTTGTTCTTAATTCGAATGATTACCCGATCTAATTAGACGTTAAAAATATATTAGTGCCTGATGTGGGAAAGGGTTCTCTTGTGAGTGGATCATCAATTCCTTTTTTTTCATGAATCCTAACTATTCTCTATTATGTTCTCTATTATGTAGTGGAGACGAATGTGTAGAAGAAACGGTATACTGATCAAAATTCATTATTCCAAAGTCAAAAGAGTGATCGGGTTGTAAAAATAAAGGATTTTTAACCATCTCTTGTAACTATAACGAACATAAATAAATTGGATGGAAATAGGATCCGTTGATTGTCCTTTCTGGCTCCGGGGTATCTATTCTTTTCTTACTATATACCTTGTTCTGACCGTATCGTACTATGTATTATTTGATAACTCAAGAAATCGCCCATTTGGTTCAAGTGTAATTTCAAATGGAAATGGAGGAACTACAAGGATATTTAGAAATGGATGGATTTCGGCAACAATACTTCCTATATCCCTTTCTATTTCAGGAATATATCTACGCGCTTGCTCATGGTCATGCTTTAAATGGATCGATTCTTTATGAACCGGTGGAAAATTTAGATCATGACAATAAATCCAGTTCACTAATTGTGAAACGTTTAATTACTCGAATGCATCAACAGAATCGTTTGATTATTTCGGTTAATGATTCTAATCAAAATCGATTCGTTGGGCACAACAATCATTTTGATTCTCAAATGATATCGGAGGGTTTTGCAGTCGTTGTGGAAATTCCATTCTCGCTGCGATTGGTATCTTCCCTAGAAGAAAAAGAAATAGCAAAATCTCATAATTTACGATCTATTCATTCAATATTTCCCTTTTTCGAGGACAAGTTATCACATTTAAATCATGTGTCAGATATACTAATACCCCACCCCATCCATCTGGAAATCTTGGTTCAAACCCTTCACTCTTGGATACAAGATACTCCTTCGTTGCATTTATTGCGACTCTCTCTCTACGAGTATTGGAATTCAAATAGTCTCATTACTTCAAAAAATTCCATTTCCCTTTTTTCAAAAGAGAATCAAAGATTCTTCTTGTTCCTCTCTAATTCTCATGTATATGAATGTGAATTCATATTCATTTTTCTCCGTAAACAACCCTTTCATTTACGATCAAAATCTTTTGGATCCTTTCTTGAGCGAACACATTTCTATGCAAAAATAGAATATCTTGTAGTAGTGCTTTGTAACGATTTTCAGAAAACCCTAGGGTTGTTCAAAGACCCTTTTATGCATTATGTCAGATATCAAGGAAAATCGATTCTGGCTTCAAGGGGGGCTCATCTTCTGATAAAGAAATGGAAATCTCACCTTGTCAACTTTTGGCAATGTCATTTTGACTTGTGGTCTCAACCGGCCAGGATCCATATAAAGCAATTATATAATCATCCCTTTTATTTTCTGGGCTATCTTTCAAGTGTACGACTAAACTCTTCGGTGATAAGGAGTCAAATGCTAGAGAATTCGTTTCGAATAGATACTGCTATTAAGAAATTCGAGACCGTAGTCCCAATTATTCCTCTGATTGGATCATT
>JAQQXO010000310.1:0-37584 GCA_029852735.1 Persea americana
CAAGACCGAAATCAGCCAATTTCAGCTTTCCATGGTTGTTGATCAGAAGGTTCTGCGGCTTCAAATCTCTGTGTAATACTCGATTCTCATGACAGAAAGCAATTCCACGTAGCAATTGCCACATGAATGACTTGATCGTCACTGGATCCAAAGCACCTCGTTGCCCAGATGGAGATGTAACACCATCCATATACTTCTTCAAATCCTTGTCCATATACTCAAACACCAGCATGAGCTTATTCTCTGTATGGATGACATCGTATAGTGACACAATATTCTCATGTTTCAACTCTTTCATAAGACTGATTTCACGAATTGCTGTTGACGGTGTTCCTTCTTCTGAGTCCAGGTGTATCTCTTTCAGTGCAACGAATTGACCTGTTTGTCCATTTCTACCTTTGAAGACCTACTACCATCAGTCTTGTCTCAACATCTCTCAAACTGGCCATACCGTAGCATAGGTACCTTCTCCTAATCTCTCAAGCTGTTGGAAGCTACTAGGATGTCTTTTGTCCATAACTTCAATCTTATGATCACCACCAAGACTTCTCACAGAAATATTGCTATCGTTGCGATCACTTCCAGCAAGCAAAGTACCAACGTGAGTAGGTTGCAATCTTATT
Organism: Persea americana; assembly: GCA_029852735.1. NCBI lineage: Eukaryota > Viridiplantae > Streptophyta > Magnoliopsida > Laurales > Lauraceae > Persea > Persea americana. Next base: position 624 of record JAQQXO010000310.1, read on the forward strand.
TCAGGCGGTTCACGTCTTGTATATTTTCGATCCCAAAGAATATCACGAGAAGTAGTAAGCTGGGCAGCTATACTCAATGGTGAAGCTGGACTTGAATGTCTTGATCGTTCGTGTCTTGCAGGATGTGTTGTGGCTCGTGATGGAGTCGGTCTAGGACTAGAAGAAGCCGTGGTGAATTATTGTTGCAAGCTGTGTTTGAGCAGCTGCTCTCGAGGATGAGAAGAAGGATATATAGGTCGACCGGAGAAAATGTTTAACGCTGTGTATCAAAAGGTTGTCTGATCAGGTATAGCACTGTGTCGATCGATTGGTTGTCGTGATGCATTCAATTGAAAATGCGGGCGGCAAACGTGACGATGGTGAGGGTCCAAGTTTGGGTCGCATTTCACAAAACAGTCATAACACACAGCCTCAAATTCAAATCTTCAAGCGCCACAGCAAGCAATATATATTGGAGAGTCAACACAGGCGAAGAAGCCGGACTACCATCACTGAACAACTTCGACAGAGCTCATCATGCCAAAAAATAAAGGAAAAGTGCGTGTTGCGGGACATGGCAGAAATCACAAACTAATGACGTTCGACAGGGTGGTAAAAATCGAAGACGAGGAAAGAATGAGAACGATAATGAGAAGAGAGAATTGCTTTTCAAGGAAGATGGTCAAGGTGGGTATTGAAAGAGCTGGATGTGAATACAGGCTGATATCAAACAGAATACGCACAAGTGGTCAAGATGCTTGGCAATGGACGATTAGAAGCGATGTGCTTTGACGGCACGAAACGACTAGCACACATTCGAGGCAAACTTCGAAAGAAAGTATGGATCAATCAAGGAGATATTATTCTACTGTCGTTGCGTGAATATCAAGACGACAAGGGAGATGTGCTGCTTAAATACTCAGCGGACGAGGCCAGAAGTTTGAAGGCATATGGTGAATTACCGGAGAGTGCGAAGATCAATGAGACAGATACATACGGCGGTGATGAAGAAGGTGGTATTGGATTCGATTTCGGTGACGACGAGTCTGGTAGTGACGGAGACGTCGACATCGATGATATCTAAGGACTTTCACGGTCTTGCATGAGGTTGAATGGGATGAGAACTATCAGGCGATTCATGACTTGCTCATGTTTTGCTACGTTTTATGATGGGTCAGGTCACGATATCACTCGAATACATCTTTTCATTACTTGATCAGTGCTGATATGGGTCACACGACGTTGAGCTTTGGCTTCGTATGTGCTGCACTGTTCTCGGGCTGCTTCAAATGGTCATTGTCAGCTGCTCAGACAGAGCATGCTTTGTTAGCATTCCAGATTCCTATGCTGATATATGGCAAATGCACGAATTGAGTCTGTAACTGCTTGCTCGTTTTGTAGGAATCAGTAGCTCTCACGTTAGCACTACAACCGAGTCAAGAAAACGACAATGCTCTTGCTCTAAGCACAGTGTCTTCATGCTTGATCGAAGATGAAGTCGAGCAATCTCGTGACTTCAAATGTTGTGCTGTTGCTCGCAAGTATACCAAACCATCATGATAAAGAAAGCATTTGATGCAACGAATGATCTCCAACCAGCAGGTTCACAAAGTATTCCATGCAACGATGTTTGCTAGCAACACCACTACAAGCAATGTTTCTCAATCAATCGCAACGACAAGCTTTTTCGAGCAAGCGTGAAGCATGTGAGTCTACATCCATACTGATCATTCACAGCAGCACCGAGATGGCATTGAGCTCGAAGTCTTGGCAAGAATATAGCAGCAAGACACAGCGGCATCGGTCAAGCTTCTCACAAGCCTCTCACAAGAAGATCTCCATTCACAATCAACAAACAACACACATGATGAACGACCGGATAAATGAAGCATTCGGATAAAAGATGAACCAAGGCTCAAGCAATATATTACTCTCCAGCACTCCGAATCTCACCGACACTCAACCATGATTGGATAGATCTACACTACCGCCGAGTTCGCAGCCATACTGTTTGCGGGAAGCTAAAGAATCCCATCTTGAAGCTGTAGCATTGGCATTCAGATTTCTTGCTTCTCGACAATCTCAACTCTGCTCTCACCATTACAACATTGAGTTGATCTGCAAGGCGAGGATGTCATCCGTTGCGTGTCGAAACTTGCTGCGAACTTCCACTCGCAGCTTGGCATCAAAGACAAGAATCGCTGCTCCAATTGCTTCCAGATTTCTTCAACCACAACGATTGAGCTCGGTCAAATCGACTCGAGCATTCTCTACTACAATGGTCGGTCAATCTGGAGCTCCAATTACCCCTTCAGACCAAGAGTATGATCCAGAAATCAAGGATATCGCCAGCTACATCCACAACTTTGACATCAAGTCTGATGTTGCGGTAAGTCTTGTCATTCTGGTCGAAGATGGTTGCTGATAGTATGAAGCTCGACACAGCTCGTCTCGTCTTCCTCGACACTCTCGGATGTGGTCTCAAAGCTCTCGAATTCCCAGAATGCACAAAACTTCTTGGTCCAGTCGTTCCAGGCACAGTCGTTCCAAATGGAGTGAAAGTTCCAGGTACACCATACCAACTCGACCCAATCAGTGGAGCATTCAACATTGGTGCTATGATCAGATGGCTTGATTTCAACGACTGCTGGCTCGCAGCTGAATGGGGACATCCAAGTGACTCTCTTGGAGCTATTCTCTCAGTAACAGATTGGATCAACAGAACAAACAAGTCAGGTGCTGCTAAGATTGCAAATGGAAAGATCTTCACAGTCAAGGATGTATTGGAAGGTATGATCAAGGCACATGAAGTTCAAGGTTGTTTGGCTTTGGAGAACAGCTTCAACAGAAATGGTCTCGACCACGTTGCTCTTGTCAAGATTGCTTCCATCTCTGTCATTTCAAAGATGATCGGACTTGATGAGGAGAAGACTCGTGCTGCCATCTCTCAAGCTCTTGTCGATGGACAATCATTGAGAACATACCGTCACTCACCAAACACCATGTCACGAAAGTCATGGGCTGCTGGTGATGCTTGCCAACGTGCTGTCGATCTCGCTCTTAAGGTTCAAAAGGGTGAGATTGGACTTCCATCCGTCTTGTCCACTCCAGTCTGGGTTTCTACGATGTGCTGTGGAAAGGAAAGAAGTTCGAGTTCCAAAGACCATATGGCACATATGTCATGGAGAACATTCTCTTCAAGGTTTCTTACCCAGCTGAGTTCCACTCTCAAACTGCTGTCGAAGCTGCTGAGCGTCTTGTACCACAAATCAAGGCTGCTGGAAAGACTGTTGAGGATATCGAGGAGGTTGTCAACAGAACTCACGAAGCTTGTATTCGAATCATCGACAAGCAATTCAAGCCAATGACCAACTTCGCTGATCGGTGAGTAAAGCAACTCAATACAAATCACAAGCTAATTCTTCCCAGTGACCACTGCGTTCAATATATGGCAGCAGTCATGTTCGTCTTCGGCCGATTGACCGCAGAAGACTACCCAGATGCCTCTGAAGCCGCACAGTCACCACTCGTCGAGTCTCTCCGCCAAAAGATTCGATGTGTAGAAGATCCACAATTCACCAAGGACTACCATGACCCAGAGAAGCGAACCATCTCCAACGCACTCACCGTCAAGTTCAAGGATGGTACATCCCTTGAAGAGATGGTCATCGAAGCTCCACTCGGACACAAGCAACGACGACAAGAAGCTATTCCAGTCATCTTGGCCAAGTACAAGAGACATATCGAGCCACATTTCTCTGCTGAGCAGACTAAGAAGTTGGTCGATCTTGGAAACAATGCTGAGGAGCTGTACAAAACTGAGGTCGATGTCTACAATGACTTGTATGCTAAGAAGCAGATCTTGTAGGCTGTGTTAGATCTAGATAGATTGTGCTGTACAAAGATTTGCTCGTCTTGAGCTGCAAGTAATCCCTCGTTCATTGAGTATCTTGTGATCTGCCAATTCTAAGTATCGATGCTGGACATTCGAAATGACTATTCCATTGTTGGTCTATGATTTCGGAATGATACCATTGAGCAGATCTATCATTACAACCACATCCTTTTCCGTCATCTTCCAGTATGCTCACTGTGAATGAATATGAGAGCACTCAACCATCGAGAACCGGCGCCAGCTTGCTCATCTTCCGCACACGAGGACCATAGAAGTAGAAGACGAATGGGATCGGCACCATGATCAAAGTGATGAAAGCGAACACGCTTGATGCCCAGCCAATGCCAAGGTTTTCATACCTGAGTAGTTAGTCAACTCTGTCAATAGAGATTATCTGAGAGCACTCACATCTGAACCACAAACAGTGGAAACACACCACCGAGCGTATATCGCATGATTCCATTCGCAGCGATGGCACTTGCACCAGTGAGTGGACCGTAAACATCAATCAGATACAATGCTCCGCCGATGAAGATGCTGAGATTGCCAAATGCAAAGAAGATACCACTCAGTGTTGGCACGATCCAGTGAATGCTCTCTCGACTTGTCCATCCAAACCAGAATAAGCTGTAGATTTGTCAGATTCAGGAACCACCACGAATTTGATCAACTCACGATATTGGAATGAAAATACTGCCAATCTGAGCGGCAAGCAAGCGATATTCTGGATCGATCCTCTCTTTACCTTGCGCCTTTGCTTTGAGATATCGAGGATAGTAGTACTTCCGGTCGATTGTGATTGCCATGATATTCGCAGCGAGGGACACCAATTCCAAGACCGATAAAACAACAAGCCATATTGCCAAGTTGATAGGTGATAGACTGACTCGAAAACGTATGGATATGCCGCGAAGAAGGAGAACATGATGCTGAAGCCGACGCCATTGTACAAGCTGAATAAAAGGACGATTGGCTCGGTGAAGAGCATCTTTATTGGTCGCAGAAGTGTGATGGTCAACAACATCTTGATCTTCGCTGCTGGAGTCAGTGTCGAAGGTGGTGGTTCCTGTCCTCGTTCCTTCGCTCGGCGAGCTAGTAGGATCTTAGAGTACGTCTCTGACATGCACCAGACCAGTATAGTCGCAGCAATGGCGATGAATATTGTACACCATTGCGTCCACCTCCACCCTTTGAATTCAGCTGCGAAACCTCCAATGACTGGACCGAATGCTGGACCTAGAAATGGAGCTGTAACGAAGAATGTGCTTGGAACAGCTCTGAAATGTTGGTGGTACAAGTCTGCATTTGTGCCTGGTCGACAGTCAGTATTCGACACCAGTATTTGCAAGAAGACCTACCAGCGCCGATAGCTAACGCTGCCGAACCAAGAGCACCAGCAAAGAATCGACAGACTAACAGACTCCCAAATGTCTTACTGAATCCTGCGCCTAATATGAAAAGCATGTAGGTCACAGACGTAAGTCTGTACACAACTTGTCGGCCTCTTGTTTCTGAGATTGGTGCTGATATTACTGGTCCAAAACCGAGACCAAATGAGAAGAGTGACAGTGTCAAGATAGCTGCTGTGACCGAGACATGAAACTCTTGAGCAATCTCGAAAGAACCTGGAGTGATCAAAGATGATCCACACGTTACAGCAAATCCAAATGCTGCAGAAGCACCAGTGTGAAAGCCTTTCTTGAGTGGCGACCAATTCAAAGGATTCTCTGGATCGTCTGGACCATCCCAATCGAGTGCTGAAGGTGATGCTTGTTGTGCTTGTTTTCCAGAGTTGCTGCTTGAAACAGATGCATGTCGATCCTTGTCATCAGCATTGTGTATCGTCTTTTCAGCAGCTGGAACTTGCTTCTCAGCATCAGGCATTGACTCGATCGTGGCCATCTTGAAGCTGTTGTCGGATTGACTGCCGATCGTAGCTCAATGTAGAATTGCTTTTTTCTATGTCATGATGGCACAGATTTGCGAAAGAGCCATCAGTATATATCAATTGACGACGATTAGTGAACTGTGTAGAGTTTGAGAAACACAGCTCGGTAGTATAAGAAGAATGTTAAGCAAGAAAGGAAGTGAAATGTGATCAGTAAATCTTGTGGCCAATGGCTAGAGACGCGACGGCGAGCCGATACTCGACCATTCCTCATTGATACTGTAGTACGAGAGGATCGTTGTATCTCAGACATATCAACTTACTGAACTGTTATCTCATGAATAAGCTGAAGGCGATGAGATCTAATCATCTTCCACTGCCGATCTCAGGTAGCAGATGTGCCGGCGACTGATGCCAGTGCTCAAAGCATATTCATCCAGCTGACCTACTCACATTGATGATCATATCATCAACTCACGGCTGAGATATCTTCTTCCAGTGTTCTGTGCAACCACTCTTCCTCCGGCAGAGCTGAAACTGATCAAGAATGTATGCATCCGAATGTTGTACGTCTCAAACGACCCAGTTCGTCAGATTTGATATCAGAATCAGGAGATACATGGACGTTGTTGGCTGATCTTTCACGCACTGAACTTTCAGTGAAGAAAGTCTTTGTCGTATCAACAAGATCATTGATGAGATATGTCGTTGACGTGCGTGTAGAATGAGAAAAGAATATTCCGAGCAGTGGTAGATTTCTTGATGCAAGATAAGCACAGACCAATCGGCGTCACTTTTTGAGATTCTTCGATGATGATCGAAGCCATCAACAATTTTTGCTTGTCGAGCAGCATACTTGAGACATGGAGTCGCTGGACAATACAGAATGGGATGTGGTCATCTCAGGTACTGGACTGAAAGCAGTCACTGCTCGCTTTGTGAGTGATCGTCTTGATGTCATGAGAAGTGTTGGCTGACTGACTGAAGAGTGAAGATCTCTGTCTCGTTCCAAGCTGAAAGTACTACACCTTGATCAGAATCGATATTATGGAGGAAACGAAGCAGCTTTCAGTTTGACTGAAGCTGAGGAATGGGCTGAACAGCATAGTAGCACAAGCAATACGACTTTCACCAATGCTGTCATACAAAAGCATGATGAACAGAAACTCGGATCTTCGAGACATTATTCGATCAGTCTTGCACCACACCTCATATACGCTCGATCAGATCTACTAGACGGTCTGGTGTCGTCAAAAGTGCACGATCAACTCGATGTCTTGGCCGTTGTATCATGGTCTGTCCTTGAAAGAGGTGGAGAGAAATGCAAGCATCTCAAAGTGCCAAATGGTAGAGAAGATATCTTTCAAGACTCGTCTTTCGACTTGAAGGCAAAGCGTGCCTTGATGAAGTTCATCAGGGTCACTGGCGATCCAAGTTCAGAAGAGCAGATTCAAGACATCCAGTCAAAATCAATCACTCAATACCTCGAAGAGAAATTTGGATTACCAAAGACTATGCACGCCGCTATATTGGCATTGACCATGTCACCAGTACCAGCAAGAGATGTCACAATCGAGAAAGCATTGCCAAACGTCAAAAGACATCTACAGAGTATTGGACGTTTTGGAGCATTCGCTGCTTTGACACCAAAATGGGGCGGTCTGGCAGAGATAGCCCAAGTTGCATGCAGGGCGCAAGCTGTCAACGGTGGAACATATGTTCTTGACTGTGGTGTTGAGGAGGTCGATACTCAAGATGAGGAGCTTGTTGTACAGCTTTCGAGGAAGGACAAAGTCAAAGCCAAGATGTTAGTCGGCAATGATCCGCTGTCAAAGAATGCTTCCAGCCAAGTCTATTCTCGAGGAGTCTACATCGTCTCGGCCAGTCTTGATCTCTTTCCACTCACTGCTGAAGGTGGTGTCAAATCTGCTGGTGCAGTCATCTACGTCCATGGTTCGAATGACGAAGAGCCGCCAGTGCAGATTCTGGCGCATTCTTCTGATACTGGTGAATGTCCCACTTGGTCAATGTAAGTCCATCTCCATTCAGAATCCATCCTCTGATGATTCTCTTACAAATACTTATCTACATTGTCCGATTCACATTGACGAGAACATTCATTTCCTGACTACAAACATCTTCTCGAGCACTTCATCTTAGCAAACGTAATGAGCTGTCACTGATCAATCTAGGTATACTCTATGCAAGCATTGCAATGGGAAAGCAGCATGGCTATTCGACACTGCAGTCTGCTGTACAAGATCTCTTCTCAACAATCAACACAGATGCGACAATCCTTTGGTCAATGCAATACGAGCAGCGCCAGAACACATACACATCCACTCATGACAACATAATACCAATCCACGACATCGAACCGACTTTCGTATTTGAGAACAAAGAACTGGAGGAAGTGCGACAGGTATGGAAAAGGATAACAGGCGAGGACGAAGAGACGTTTCTCAAATTCGAAGCAAGAGAACGAGTTGATGATAATGATGATGATTATTGAACGACACAACAAGCTTGATCATCTGCGGACGCCGTAATAGATTCGCTACGGAGCTTCCAGCATAAAAGTACATTGCGGTATTCAGGTATCTTTGAAAGAAAAGTCATCCCAGCGACTTCACAGCCGCTTTACAATCTGGTCATGCTCAAGCAACTGGCTTGTAAGCCATTGGAGCGTGGTTCTGAGCATAACCAGCACCAGGACCAGCACGTGCAGAAGCAGCACGATCCTTGACCTCCATGTTGAGTTGTGCAACAGAGCAAGGAAGACAGCACCAAGCAACCATACAGTCTGAACATCCATCTCCTCGAATACGATGTGTCTTTCGGAAATCCGATCTCTTCATCCAAACTGGCAAGCAGTGAACACCGAGTAGTCCAGCAATGCAGATGATTGCACAGTCTCCGTTGAACATGTTTCCATTCTCTTCTGGGAAGTGAGAGATTCGAGATCCGACCTTGCCGTACAAGAAGCAGTTGCAGCACCAAGCTCCCATCTACTCAAGATTAGTTGGTGTCTGCAGAAGAAGAATATCAGAACTTACACAAGTACCGCAGTCACCACCGCAGACGTGAGAGCAGAGGCCGTTTCGCCAGTCATCTTCTTGTTGGTATGCCATTGTGATTGTTTGTGTTGATTAGCTTTATTACTCAAGAAGGGAATGTAGTGATTTGTGTAGTCAAAGGAAAGAAATTTGAGAGAAGATCAAGAGAACATGTCCTGCGGAAACTTATCATTCCTTAAATGTAGCCTCTCTTTCAGCTGAAGCAGCAATTACTGCGGCGAAGCTTTTGCATGTTGCTGACAGGTACCAATCACGCTCGGTGACATTTCAGTAGGCTGAGGTACCACAACTCGTCTTAGTCCAACCTACCATTCACCGGAGACGAGCAAGTGTTGGACGTGCATGGAAATAAGATTTTGCTGTGTCTTGTTTCATGAGCAGCGCAATGAGATAGCCTGGCGCGTGGAAATTGGGGCCTGAGCATGACTGATCAGCGGATAGATTGGAGCGTTTTGTGATGAATGTAGGCAGTGTTGTTTTGTCGCTGTTATTTTGGTCGACAGTGCCGCACACGAGCAGATCATCGTTGGAGAGTAGCTTCGTTGGTGTTTGGCGAGGAAAGGGAAAAGCTAATGTGAAAGTCAATTTCAGAAGATCCACTCTGGGGCTGGATATCGATTTTCTTTCGACCGGTCTGACATATCGATATATGATTGTAGCCATTACCAAGTAACATCGATGCGCACAAGCTCTAGCCGCTGGTTGAGAGGTATCGAGAATGTACAGAATAGGTTGCATTGACGAACAGATGGCATTGTTTCTTGGCAAAAATGCTTGTCTGCTCCTACATCTCAAGAATTATTTATAGCTGCGGCAAGGCTGAGCGTCAACTCAATTCTGGGTCCGTAAGGCATTCCATCAATGCCATGTCTAGCACAGCTATCTCTATGTTTCAGGCAAACCACAAATCCAGACTAAGCATCTCACAATCTTACACCACCGGCAAGTAGCTGCTCATAGTCTTTCTGTACGAAAGGTTCGTAAGTGCTACCATTGGACTTGACCCAGAACAGCTTATCGTCGCTGCCAGCCTGACCAGAAAGCGATCTTGTCCAGATCTACACCTTCATTTCGCAGCACGACTTTCGATTGCTTATTGTTATGAGTGCCAGCTAGCTGACCGACAACTCGTATGAAGACTGGCACTGGCATATCTCGGCAGTTTCTGTCTTGCATGCTTGAACAGACCATGCCAATCGAACTTGTTTCTTTCTTCAGGTGCAATGAAGATTGCTGCACATCCAGCTCGTCCTTCATGATTCGGCACTTGAGCTCCGTATACGTTCGCTTCCAGGACGCCTGGAAATCGGCCTAAGACTTCACCTACTTCTGCTGTTGAAAACGTTTTCGGACTTCCAACGAAACGTATCGCCCAGACGGTCCATGAAATACCACCTTCCTGAGTCATCTCTTCGCAAAGCATCACCTGTGCGATAGTAGAGATCTCCTTGTTTGAAGACGTTCTTTTCGAATTTCTTGCTCGTTGCTTCGTTGTTGTTTCCAGTATCCAGCGAATGCTTCTGGATCTGGACATAGTACGAGGATCTCACCACCTTCGTGGTATTGATTCCTCTTGCCGAAGCCGGTTTTTGGATCTCGGTAGATCTTGCTTGAGTCTTCGGCGTCGATTTCGACTGGCACGATCTGTTTGTGGTAGAGCAGTCGAAGAAGAGCTCCATGATGACCGACTGGTCCTTGAGCGAATGGACCACGGCAGACGTTCATCAATGCGAACATGCCTTCTGTTGAGTTGAAGAACTCATTGACTTGAGGTACGTTGAATCTGTCTTGGAATTTGGCCCAGACGTCAGGTCTCATGCCATTTCCAAATACTACTTTAAGACTGTGGTCTTTGTCGAGTGATGTTGGTGGTGCTGCAAGTAAGTATCTGGCTGTTTCTCCCACATATACAAATCCTTCTGCTTTCGAATCGTGGATGTCTCGCCAGAAATTGCTGGTGCTGAACTTTCTTCCTAAGCATAATGTCACGCCGCTCACCATGCAGCCGACTGCTATCGTACCACCTGTTCCCTGAGTATCGTTAGCTGTATGACGCAGAGAGTCTCGACGAGCTTACATGATATAATGGCATGCAGTCATAGTATCGTCCACCAGGCTGTATCGCACCACTACATAACAGCGGTATACTGAGTGTATAGCCTCTTTCCGTCTTGAAACCACAAGCTTTTGGAAAACCAGTGGTTCCAGATGTGAAGAACAGAAAGATTGGAGAGCTGGGTACAATGTGATCTCGAAACTCATCACCTGGTCGAATAGCAGCATATGTGTTGGTCTTGGCTCTCGTCTCATCATCAAGAATGATAATCTTCATACCAAGCGCTTCAATCTTATCTCGAACAGCTTCAATCCGTTCTCGACATTCAGGATCCTCGTCAGCAAGCAAGACTTTGCTGCCAGTCGTCTTCAGACAGTGGACCAAACTATCGCCAGCAAGATTGTAGTTGATTTCTGCTGGAGCACAACCAATTGCCCAACATCCAAGCACATCAAACATAAATTCCGGAGAATTGATGAGATATGTGTTGACCAATTGACCAGGTTTCAGGCCGAGATCTTGGAAGAAGTTTGCATATCGAAGACTCTGGTCATATACTTGCTGCCAGGTGTATTCTACTGCTGTCTCTCCTGGTGCTTTTCGATACCAGATACATGCTGTGTCGGGTCGTTGAGCTACTTGCTCTTCGTAGTCGTACCATAGAGAAGCTTTGCTTGATGTCACTAAATTGATCAGTGTTTGCTCATCATGGATTGCTTTTCGCTCACCTCGACTCTTCAGTCGTCTCGCCACTTTGACACCAGTCGCCAGCGTTCTGACATCCTTGGAAATGTGATATTTAGCATCGATATATGCTCCTGCAGCTGCAGCTGCAACGATTGATCCAAGCACCATAATTCCGGTACAGAAAGATTCTTACAATTACACAAAGCTCTCAAGAGCAAGACAGAGCCGAAGAACTCCATGGCAGTCTGTGCTACATGTATGTACACAACAGCGGTTGTCACAACGGACCTCCCTCGGTTAGAGTGGACGTGTAGTTCTTCCGCCAGAATTCTCCACATCGTTCCCAGATCGCTTGGAACGGCATGCAGTTGATGGCTTGCCATCAAAGATGGTCCTGGCTTGATGACATAGATCCTCGGCAGAGATGTTGAATGTACTGCTGGATGAGGAATGATGATAAGCAGAGATCTTGCGAAGTGATAGAGCTTTGTGAGCGGCGTTGAAAATGAATGTCCCGAGCTTACTGATCGACTAGAGAAGCAAGTCTTGAAGCAAGATGGACTTTGTAGATAAATCAGACAGCCTGGCAGGATCGAAGTCATCTGTCAGCAATGCAGTGGAAAATGCACTCTCTCCATCGCACAGCTTGCCAGTGGTTGATCGAGCTGCAAAGCCAAATGGCTAGTCCACGAAATCCAACGAATATATAGAATTCTCCAAGCACGAAATGACATGAAATGAGTGGATCCGTGGTCTAGCTGGTCATGACACTTGTCTAACACTCTCTGCAACACAAGAGGTCCCCAGTTCGAGCCTGGGCGGATTCATTTTTGCTGTTTTCTGACTCTTTTTTTTGCAGAGCTCAAATGATTTTGACTGTGAAGTCAGAATCCAACATTTCCTTCTTGAATCTGCGAGTGATGTTTCTCTGTTCAGTCTGACACCTTCGTCGATGGCTTAACGCTTAAGCATACCATGAACAATAGACCTACCGGTCCATCAGACTTGAATTTTTCCTCAGCACACACAAACATCAACAGTGTAGTCACAGAGCTCAAGCGAGACAAGCTATCAATCAGAAACAGAATCTCGTCGATTGTCAAGGACGCTGCTTTTGTCGAGAATGTACAGAAACATCTTCAACTGCCGCTGATAGCGAACGAACGATGCGGAAGCTGGTACATCAGACCTGAGGCGAAAAGGTGGAAGTGCATATTTCAAATCTACAGATGGTCACTTTGGACAATGGTCGTTCAGCTTACGAAGACTGAATCTGCATCTTCTTGAGATCATTGAAAAGAATCATGGGTAGGATTGAATGATACATGAGTATGCTTGACTAATGGTATCAGATGCATCATTGTGGACAGTACTCGTCGTGGCAAGTCAATGCCTGATGCTCTATCGAAGACAGTACCAATCTGGATCACAGTTTTGAACAGAAACTTGTTTCCTGAGCATTCAGCATCGCATTCATTGAGCACACCAAGTAGTGTTGTGTCGGGATCAGAGCATACTCAGATTGAGTCCAGGATGTGTGACTTCTTGACGAATCTTCAGAATCTCCAAATTGACACTCCTGACCCTCAGGGAGAAGCTCAAGAAGCCACTAAAAGCATGTTGGCTGACACCAGATGTTGATCTCAGCAATATTGGAATAGAATCTGATGACTTTCATCCGGTATATCTTTGCACTGCTTCAAGCAGAGTATCTGCAGACATCGCTGATGATGCTACTTATGTGCAAGGAGCAGCTGATGATCACGAGAGTTGGGCACTTGGTCTCAACGCTGTCAGCTTTTGGCAGAATGAGGTGCAACTAGTTGCCGCCAGTGAAGATGAGCTTCCAGATCTGATCAGTATACTGGTTGACAAGAGCACAACGATCTCTCACAGATCGCTATCATTGATAAAACCAACGAGTGAGCTTTTCATCTGCGACAACGGTGGTGTCTTAGAACAGCTTCATGCTGTTAAGACTGTTGTCCTCTGTGCACAAGATCTGGATCCAGCGATTGAGAAAGCTGCTCTCAATGCAAAGATAAAGCTAATCCATCTCGTCTGTGGCGAAGGCAAAGTTGGTAGTCGTCAACTTCGTATTGAGCTGCACAAGATTGATCATATAAAGGTCGACGGCAGCGTGCTATGCTGCTGTTGGAGTGGAAGAGATCTTGCAGTCGGTGTTGCTCTCGCAATACTTTGCAAATACTTTTCCATCGATGGCCAAGCGCAAGCATCAAAAATCCACCTCCAACAAGACAGAGATCAAACAGCGTCTCAGCTGGATCATGGTAAGCATGCCTGATGCATCTCCAAGTCGAGCCACATTACAAAGCGTGAATGCATATCTCATGAGTTGATCAATCATCTTCATCATCATAATCCAATATCTTGCTCATATATGGTCCATCGAGTGAATATCCAAGTCGCTTGTAGTATCCCCTCACACCGACACCAGATATCACCGAGATCTTCTTACTACCATGCTCGTTTCGTGCAATCTTTTCGGCTTCTTCCATCAGAAGAGTTCCATATCCTTGATGCTGACTCTTTCCTTTCACTCTTTCGTGAATTGGCACTGCAGATCCGTAGACATGCAGCTCACGAACAAGACTTGTTTGTTGTCCAGTAAGCTCCTCTCGATAGGTATACTTTTCTGTACATTTTCTCAGTCGCAGTAGTGCAATCAAAATGTCTTGCTTTGGATCTTCGTAGGCCAAAAAGGTCTCCCATCCACCATTTGCAACATAATCTCTTCGTACGAGCTCGACTTGATCCGGCTGGATTTTGTTCTTGACCTCGTTTATACCAACCTCTCTTGTTCTTACATCTCGGCAAGTTGTACCGAAGTCCTTCATTCTCGCCAGAGCCAGTTCTCTCAAATTACCATTCTCAACACCGGAAGTGACAAGTGGCATTGGAATATCTCTTTGAACTCGATAGATTCTGGTCCATGGTGGAATAAGAGCCAGAATACGAGCAACGAGATCAACAAGTACATTCGGGGTGTAGTTCTTGTATCGATCAGTCCGCCAAAGCTCGTACAGTCCAGTTCCTCTGATCACAAGTGTTGGATAGATTTTCAATCCATCTGTTCTGAAGGCTGGATTCTCGAAGTACTCCTGAAATTGAAAAAGATCTCTTTCAAGACCAACATTCGGAAGATCTGGCATCATGTGTGAGACGACCTTAAATCCAGCATCTTTTGCCATTGCAAACGTCTCGCATACTGCCTTCACAGTATGACCTCGATTTGTGTCTCGAGCAACATCTTCGTACAGCGATTGAACACCAATCTCCAATCTTGTACATCCATATCGCAACATGTCGGTAAGATGTGGTGGTAGACAATAATCCGGTCTTGTTTCGATCGTGATACCAACACACTTGGTATTGCTCATCTCTCCAGCAACAACAGCTTCGTCAACATCACTCGTCTGATAACCTGAGAGAGCGTTGTGAAGTTGTGAAATAAACTCTTCTCGATACTTTGGACTGAGACTCATGAAAGTTCCGCCCATAATGATATATTCAACCTTGTCAACACTGTGACCAAGACTTCGGATCTGGTCTACTCTTCCACGAGCTTGCTCAAAAGGATCATATCTGGCTCTGATCGCTCTCATACTTGTCGGCTCGTATCCAGTATATGATTGTGTAGAGTATTCGAAATCACTATCTGGTCCACCCGGACAATAGACACAGATATTGCCAGTATAGGCAATATGAGGACATCGATGCGGCTTGCACATGACAGCAACCACAGCTATTCCAGATGCACTTCTGATAGGCTTGGCAATCAATTTTGGCAAGATATACTTCTTGTACTGCTCCGGAACTGCAGCAATGATAGCTGTAAGAGGTGGTTGTGTAGACAAGAAATGCTTCTTTGCAATCTGCCCTCGTAATGAATTGAGATTGACATCTTTTTTCTTTCCAGATCGTTGAGTCTCCTCATATTCTTCAACCAAAGCATTTGCAATATCTGCACAAGCTCTCATATATCGTTCATTCTCAGGCGCCAACTTCTTGATCTGTGCCGTTCCAAGACGCTTCTTCTTGACCGTCTCGGTCTGTGTGATTGTCGCCATTTGAACCTCGTTGTAGATGGTGTTGATACAGTGGCGTAGATCTTCAATCTTTTATGACAGATCTTGGCGAGTCGGCAGTATCCGTCGCAACCTTAGGTTTCACAAAGCTTGACCACGTTGAAAGCTAAACAGCTCTTCAACAATCTATCAAGCTTTCAATCTCATCATCTTCGCAAAGCGCGACAGAACCAGTCGCCTCAATGCAATCCATCCGCCAACCTCTCACAAGAGCAGTGCTCTCAGGCACTCGATCATACTCGACTGGCCTCAGCGGCTACGCATCTACCAACAAAAACCTCCGAATCAACGACCAGACCAAAGTCATCTTTCAAGGATTCACCGGAAAGCAAGGAACGTTCCATGCGCAACAAGCGATCGAGTATGGTACCAATGTTGTCGGAGGTACAAATCCAAAGAAGGCAGGAAGTGAACATCTTGGAAAGCCAGTCTTTGCCAATGTCTCTGAAGCTGTGAAGGCTACAGGAGCTACCGCAACAGCTCTTTTCGTACCACCTCCTCTAGCTGCTGCTGGTATTGAAGAAGCTATTCAGGCTGAGATTCCACTTGCTGTCTGTATCACTGAAGGAATTCCACAACATGATATGGTCAGAATCACGGATATGCTCAAGACGCAAGATAAGACGAGACTTGTTGGACCAAATTGTCCTGGTCTGATTGCTCCGGTAAGTCTCACCACAACGCACATTTTTACAAGATGACACAATTTCGTGCAAATATGATAGGAAGAGTATGACCTGCAAAGGATTGATTACTTTTCAACAACAATTTTCTGACAAATCTCTCTCATCCAACGCTTCAAAAATCTGTTGAACACTGCTGATGGAAGACAGGGACAATGCAAGATTGGTATCATGCCAGGCTTCATCCACAAGCGAGGACGTATCGGTATTGTATCTAGATCTGGTACTCTCACATACGAAGCTGTCAACCAAACTACAGAAGCTGGTCTCGGTCAATCACTTGTCGTTGGAATTGGTGGAGATCCATTCTCAGGAACCAACTTCATCGACTGCCTTCGAGTTTTCCTCGACGATCAAGAGACGGATGGTATAATCATGATTGGAGAAATTGGAGGTTCAGCTGAAGAAGATGCCGCAGCATTCTTGGCCGAGTACAACACCGAGAACAAGCCTGTTGTTTCATTCATTGCCGGTATTTCTGCTCCACCAGGTCGACGAATGGGTCACGCTGGTGCCATTGTCTCTGGAGGAAAAGGTGGTGCTGACAGCAAGATTTCTGCTTTGGAGGCTGCTGGTGTAGTTGTAGAGAGAAGTCCTGCTTCTCTTGGAAAGACTCTTCGCGAGGAGTTTGTCAAGAGAGATCTTCTTTGAAATATCTAGGCATAGCTGTTTTTTGTACATTGAGAGCGTCATAGAACACACTTCATCCATTTCCTGTTTTGAAGAGATTGAGAAGTGTTGTTTGCTGTTGTGATTGTTGTGGTTGCTGACTTTGCTGATTGGTACTATAGATCTGTGGCTGGAATCGATCTTGACCTTGATATTGTGGCTGGACGTGAGCTTGACCTTGTGAATGTTGTTGAAATTGATGTTGAATTGGTTGTTGAACTGGATGATAGTGAGCTTGCTGCTGTGGTTGAATATGCTCCTCAGCTTGTATTTGAGGCTGCCCAAACAGCTTCAGCAAATCCAGTCGCTGCCCTGCAGCTTCATCCGTCTGTGTCGTCGGACGTATATGCGTCTCAGGTTGTATCTGTGGCTTCGAGAAAAGTGTAGCGACATCGATGGATTGTCCTTGTCGACCAGCAGCTTGTGAAATCGTCTCTTCTTCATAAGGCTCCTCGTATGCATCTTCTTCAGCTTCACGCAGCTCCTCTACCTGATCAATTCTCATAGCACACTCTTGAATAGCAAGTCCAACCAATTCCTTCGTGCTTGGCACAGTCTCAGCTTCAGAAAAGATCCATAACCCATAGATTCGTGGTGCTCCGTCTGCACTCACACCTTGCAGAATCACATATTCATCTGTAAGCTCAACATCATCAGCACTGGTGAGATGTGTTATAAAGTTGTCCAAGCTCTTTCTATTCAATATCACTACTGAATAGCCAATCGAAGCTCCATCTGATGTTTGACATAAAAATAAGGTGCCTTCAACACCGCTCTTTTCCCATTGCTGACTCCCTGGCGAGAAGACGTAGACCACAGTGAACGAAGCTATTGACACGATACGCCGTAGGCCTGGTACATATCTGCTCAAGACTGTATAGTTGAGCTCTTGTATTGATCTTTTTGGTGCTGTTGTGGGTAGTGGAACAGCTGATTCAGTATCATAATCGCTATGTATCGCTGGCTGCGGTTGGTTTTGACGACGTTTAGCTGGCATTGTAGATCATATCATCGCGTCTGAGCAGTGCTAGATCTGATCGTGTGTCGATCTCGTAAAGTAGACAGTTACTTGAGAGTCTGGAACAAGATCGACGTCAGAAGCTCAACTTTGTCTCGACTCATGGACATTTTCCTTCACATCTCTCGTCATATTGACGAATAATTTTTCTCGATTGCGACAGTTCTCGATAGATTGGATATCAGGAATTATTGGAAAGTTCATTTGCTCAATATGAGCTACATACACAAGCAGTAACAATGGCTGGACGAAAAACCAGAAATCATGCAGGCAGTATCTCAAGCACAGGGAGTCTTATGCAGGAAGTTCCAGAGACATCTCCACCAGCTATAGAAGAAGAACCGACCTTTCAGAGCTTGTCTCAAGCAATTCATGCTCGTCGAGCAGAGTTCACCAAGAAAGAGCACGTGAGAATCAAGATTGGTACATGGAACGTTGCATCACACAAAGGAACAGAGAGGGATCTCGCTGGTTGGTTCGTGCAAGGACGGGGTGTGCAGGAGTCATTGACAGGTCATTCGTCAAGCAGTGAGCATGGTCATGATGACAGAGAGAGTGTAACAGCGCAGGAGGAAAGATATGACCAGAAACAATCCAGCATACCCAAGCATGATCAAGGCGAGGTTCCTGGAAACGATGATATTGGCATCTACGTCTTGGCACTACAAGAAGTTGTCGACATTGGAGCAGTGTCTGAAGCTCTACGACCATACACAGATCCTTCCGTAGCAAAGAAGTGGAAAGATGTGCTTGAGAGTGCTTTACCCAAAGGCTACATGCTGATAGCAGAACAGCAGCTTATAGGATTGCTATTGCTGGTATATGCATCTCCAGAAGTGAGTACTGAGATCAGTGGAGTCAGTGTGACAAGTGTTGGTACTGGTCTTGGCGGTTATATGGGCAATAAAGGTGCTGTGACTGCTAGAATAGTACTTGGCGAGACAACGAGACTCGTCTTCGTCAATTCGCATCTCGCTGCTGGTGCAGACAAATCAGCATTGGAGAGACGCAATTGGGATGCAAGTCAGGTCATTGCTCGCACTAGATTTGCTGCTTTGCAAGATACCACAATGTTCACAGACTCCACTGGTGAGCATATCGGAGATGAAGATTTTGCCTTCTGGGCTGGTGACCTCAATTACCGACTTGAAGGCATACCTGGAGATGATGTGAGGAGGCTATTGATGCTTCACACTCGTAATGAATATGACTTAAGTAATGCAGCGTCCAAGAAGATTGATCACGAGATCGAGGTCGCTGCGAAATCTGCAAAGAAACGAGTAGATGCTCGAGCAAGTATTTCAAGCTCAATAAGCTCGCATTCCGCTGCTGGTTCGAGCACTCGATCTAGCATGGAGAGCGAGCACACACAGCCAACACTTGGTGAAGAATTGGATGCAAGTGAGGATCCAGCTTCTCTTCAAACAACAATATCTTCGTTGTTGCCTCATGATGAGCTTCATCAGCAGATGAAAGCTAGAAAGGCGTTCCACGACGGCTGGAAGGAAGGACAAATCGACTTTCTGCCGACATACAAGTATGATGTCGGCAGTGTTGGTGTCTTTGATTCTAGTGATAAGAAGAGAGGACCAAGCTTTTGTGATCGAATACTGTACAGAACGAGGAGAGATAAGCTGGCCTACGATGCTCTTGTGAAGGAAGAAAATAATGCCAAGAAGAGAGACGCAGAGATGAAAGCTAATGGCGCTGATCAGGCTGGTACTGATGAAGAGATACTATATGATTACGATCCTGACAATGATGGAGTCAACGACGATTATGGTGAATATAATGATGAAGACGAAGAAAGAGAAACGATCATTACTAAGGAAGGATTTGAGGATGAAATATCATTAGAGCATTATATTACGCATCAGCGAGTGCTTTCGTCAGACCACAAACCGATGGATGCTGTCTTTCTTCTGAAATACGACAGAATCGTGCCAGAGCAGAGAGCCAAGATCCATGCTGAGATGGTCAAAAATCTAGACAGAGCAGAAAATGAAACAAGACCGACGATTACAGTCGTTGTGGACAAGCATCATCCAGGAGATCATGCTATGACAGATCAAGATCCAGCAAAGTTTCAAGGCGTGGACTTTGGAGAGGTGAGATGGGGACAAGCCAAGCATCGTAATGTCACTATCGCAAATACTGGTCGGGTCACTGCCAGTTTCGAGTTCATTGACAGGCCTATTGGACCTGGTCAAGATGCTGGACTTGCACCGAGCTGGCTTAACATGAAATTGGATGATGCTTGGATCGAAAGTGCAGGCAAGAACTCGAAAGTCGTTACGCTTGAACCAGGAGATGCTGTTAGTATTGCACTCGAAGTACGAGTATTCGACATGCGCATGGTCAAGGCTCTGAATGAGAACGATCGACAGCTTGACGATATCCTGCTTCTGCGAGTAGAGAATGGTCGAGATCATTTCATTCCACTTCGAGCAGACTGGCAAGACACGTCTCTCGGACGAGGTATCGAAAAGCTCATTCGCATACCTGAAGGAGGGATTCGAAAATTGCAACGACAGAAACCACATGGAAAGCATGTCGATGATGTTGGAAAGAATCTGGCAAAGTTGTCAATGGATGAACCAATTCGATTCTCAGCGCCTCGAGAATTGTTCAGATTGACTGAAGCTATAGAGAACTTGACTACACAAGTTCTGGCAGAATGGGAGATGGATCATTCAGCAGATCTACCAACACCACCTTGGGAGAGATACCATGGTTGGCCACTTGAGCGAGAAGCTTGGTCTGAACGTCGGACTGAAGCATGGCGAATAGCATTGAGTGATGCTTGTGATGCTCTCGACTCTGACAAGCCGCTGGACAGCAGCTTTACTGAAGCACTGCCGAAGATGCAACGACTGTACGTGCTTTGTGACTTATTGTTGACATTCTTGCAGCATCTTCCAGATGGTGTTGTCACCGAAGATCTATGGTCTCAGATCAACAAACTTCTTGTCGAGAATGAGAAGAGCAAGCGGAAAATGTCTGAAGATGAAGAGCGAATGGCCATCCAAGAAGTTCTTGCTACCTCTCCACCCCACAGTATCTGCTTTATCCTACTGACTACGATGCTCGATCGAATACTTCGAGAATTGAGAATGGCGCAGAAAGTGAAAGACTCGGAGCGTGTTGGTGGTTCAGATGAGCCCAATACTGGTACTGTTCGTCGACTCACTGGTCTCGCGAAGAAAGCAGCTTCGAAGCACGATTCGGTAGACGCTGCTGCACCGCAATTGGCGCAGATCCTGGCTGATGCTGTTGTGAGACTACCTGCTGATGTGAAGACTCGATCCACCCAAGACAAGCGAAAGGCTGAGTTAGTGTTGCTATTCTTGAGTAAAGAGTCGACTTGATGAGCGAATGATTGGGTATCAACTATTACTTTGAGAGATTCTGTCATTTGCAATGAAGAGCTCTTATTGTCAGGTATGACCGAGAATATCGTCGAAACACAAGGCAGAGCCGCTTTTGGATAACGAATGGCTTGCCATCGCATAGAAACTGCTTGGATCTCAGAACAACAGTGATCAAATATGATCTTCTGTCATTTTGACATCTTACTCAACCTGCTTGTGAATGTGTCTTCTCATGCAGTGTATCGAAATCCGGAAAGCTGACATATCCTGGCCTCCTCGAGTCGCAGCTCTGCCAGCTCTCACGATAGCTCGTATTTGGAGAATTCGACAGACTTGAATTGGTCGAGTCGGTCTCGGATTGTGGTGATCTGCAAGCCATAGCTGAAGGAGATATTCTTGCAAGATAGGCAGATGCGGTTTTCGAAGTCGCTGTGCCAGCAGTGATGTATGAAGTTTGTCGACTGATACATGGCGGCGAGACTCTCGATGGTGATGGAGCGAGCTTAGATTGCTTTGCTGATGCCATTCTTGAGAAGATTATCAATGTGGTTGGTCGAGTAATCGATTGACAGCCTCGTCGTTGATATAGATTGAAGAATAGTCGAAGAGTGGCAAGAAGAATCGACAAAGCCTTTTCAAGACAGTCGATCGAGACGTACTTCAATACTCCTGGCTAGAACCTGTCATAGTGACCAATGTACA
This sequence comes from Persea americana, assembly GCA_029852735.1. NCBI lineage: Eukaryota > Viridiplantae > Streptophyta > Magnoliopsida > Laurales > Lauraceae > Persea > Persea americana. The sequence continues at coordinate 22,758 of JAQQXO010000310.1, forward strand.
AAAGTTGGGCATGATTATGGCCGATAAGCTGCATAAGGTTGAGGCATAGTCAGTGTCGTCAGCGGCCCAACTGCCGTTTTCTTCTCCACAAGGCGACTGCCACGCATGTTTTCAACTTTTGTTCAACCAGTATCGTCGATGTATCTTCACCCACCATCTTTCGATCATTTGGCCTCCCACGTCTGGCTGAGTTTGCTGGCACAACCACGGCTGTACGATATACAAGACGAGGTACCGACGAGATCATTTGTCCACGTGTGTGAGAACTACAGTTCGGTACAGTCAGCATTTCCACGGCAATCGAGGAAGTGGTTTGCTGGCTGCGGCAGATGCATGGCAGATGGCAAATCGGATCTCAGCTTGTTGATGCTACCGCGGAAATACTATCCTAAAGAGTATCATGGTTCTTGACAATGTCATTGATTGTCTGAGTAATGCATACCGCTCTTTGAAATTGGTTGTTTGGATTGAGTCTATTCCAAGCTAGAACTGGAAGAGATAAGGACAGCGAGTACACGATGGCTGCTAAACTCTCTATTGTTCTGAGATATGCCAAGACGTACTATTTCACTTGGTTGGAGTGTTTCCACAAGCAGCTGTCGGCAGTTACATATCATGGTAGGTGTAATTGACTGGATCAATGCTGAGACGAGTCAGTATGATTAACGATCTTAACATCGAGAAAGCAAGAACTTACATCAACATCTTCCCAAGCTCGGCCTTGAACACTTTCTAGTTCTGCGAGCGTCATAGTCTTGCCAGTAGTGACTGCCAATGATTAGCCAGGATCCATTCTAAGCGATGTCAGTATCTTACAGTATCCAGCATGTATCTTGGCGTCAATCTCAACTCTGCTGTCCTCTGGAATTAACTCATCCGGAATAGGTATTCGCTCGTGTATCGGAATGCCTTGCTCGACAATAGCATCATACTTCATATTCGACATACTGAGCATACGATCAATTTTCTTGATACCAAGCCAATGCAAGATGTCAGGCATCAATGCTTGAAAGCGCATGTCTTTGACACCAGCAATGTTCTCCGTTCGCTGGAAGTATTCTGATGCTTTGTCTGATCCACGCTTTCGTGCATTGTAGACAAGATACTTTGTTACTTCGCCAAGAGCTCTTCCTTCTTTTCGAGCATAGCAAACAACACCACTACCACCATTTTGTGCTTCCTTCACAGCTTCTTCGATTCCGAAGATTAGGTATGGTCGACAAGTACAGATGTCTGAGCCGAAGACATCAGATCCATTGCACTCGTCGTGGATTCTGAAGGCAAGCTTGGCATTTGGATCGCTCATCTTTGCTGGATCTCCAAAGATGTACACAGTTTGGCCACCAATTGGAGGTAAGAAGACTTTTATGTCATTTCTTGTGATCAGCTCAGGATAGCTACCACCTGTATACTCGAATAGAGATCGTCGAAGCGTGCCTTCATCTATGCCAAAACGTTCGGCCACACCTGGTAGATACCAGACCGGCTCTACTGCAACTTTGGTGACAGCAAGCTCTCCAGATGCATTCAGACAGATCTTGCCATCTGGCACTAATCTACCTTTCCTGACACTCTCTTCCAGCTCTGGAAGCTTCATGTGAGCTCTGGTGATAGCAATGGTAGGTCGAATCTCAACGTTCTCCTTGTCGATGATATCTTTGAAGAGCCATGGTGAGAGATGACCCCATGGATCCATAGCAACAATCTTCTTCGGATCATACCAAGCTGCAAATGGTCCAATGTTCTCGGCAGGATCTGTATTCGTATAGTCTGGCTTGTGATCAACATTAAGCTGCTTCGATCCCACTGCCAAAGCGTAATAAACACTGTAAGAACCACCATGAGCACCAATAGCATTCCGCCTTCGAAATGTGCTTGCATTGCGTGAGACTACTACAGGACCACGCTTTTGAGTGTCCTTGGCACCCCATTCCATCGGCAGTGGATCAACACCAGCTTGACCAGGATAAGAAGTCAAGATAATCTTCGAGACTTTACTCGTACTCTCTCGTCTAGCAGCTGGAAGTAACGGAAATGCTGGCTCGATCTCTTTGGGCTCGATGGCGGATTCAGAACTCACATTCTCGCGAGTGGGATGATCTCGTGGAGGTAGTTGAGGGCTTCGGACTGCATCGTATGCGAAGCCATCTTTGACTTGCTTGACACCAGCGAGAGTATTGACTCTACCATTGATTGCATCGACTGCTGCTGCTAGAGCTTGTTGGTCTTGTTTCAGGCTCTGTAATGCAGTAAGAATGTCGTGGAGAGCTTGAGATGTGTTCTCGGATGTGCCGTTTGTTGCTGACATGATTGGAGTATGGAAGTGTTTGTAGATTGATGATGATAGTGCTGTCAGATGACTATATTGTTTGTCCTGTCATGCTTCTCATCCGCAATCACTGTGTTGAAGAAGTGGGATTGTCATTGTGATCATCTTGTGTTCATACATGAGACAATCAGATGTTGTTGATAGGCAATCGCCGGCATAAAACTCCCCACGTATTGCTATGACAATCGTATACTCGATCATCTAGTCCATGATCTCTTTGTTGCAATCCAGTGGCAACAAAGCAGTTTCTGATCGATCTCTGAAAGACCAATCCTCCAGTCAGATTGAATGGTGTGCAATTCACAATATCAATCGTCATGGCAGTGAAGGTAAGGCTGATGTCTTGGCATTTCGGCTTAACCAAACCCTACTACGATTCACAGATTTCGAGTCTTCTACACTTCGCAACTTCTAGCTTCGACTGATATCACTTTTGCGACACATCCCACAACTCGCTGGTCGATCAAAAGATGGGCAAAAGGTATATGTCCTCGCGTACTATAGCCACGACAACCGCTAACGAAAGGTAGAAAGAAGAGCAGCAGAGGTCCAGTGGCCAAAAAGGTAGCTTCTTCACGACCTCAGCTTGCACGTTACACCAACTGACACTTCTGCAGCGCGAAATGCTTGCCACACAATTTAAATGCGTGTTCTGCAACTCGGAAGACTCGGTGTCAGTTTCCATGGACAAGAAGATCGGAATCGGAAGCTTGTCATGCAAGCAATGTCACCAAGCCTTCCAAACCAAGGTCACAAGTAAGACTCGAGCCAAAACATACACTTCATGAATCAGAGCACTGACAACAGCAGATCTTGATGCGCCAGTCGACGTCTATTCAGACTGGGTAGATGCTTGCGACGCAGTCGCCAACGATCCAGATCATGCAGCTGGCGCTGCTCCAGCTTATGCCGGCACAATGTCAAAAGGTAGCAGAGCTGGTCTAGCTCCTGGAGAGACCATGACTGCTGAAGATGAAGGATTTGTGGTTGATGACGAAGGTGATGCTGAGGCTGAATACGCTGAAGAGGAATGAATGATGAAGATATGAGTTATGAGAGGAGAATAGCGGCAAAGGTCAAGAGCAAGATCATGAGATGTCTGCTGTGGAGAGTCTGAAAGAATGCTGGTCGATTCATGTCGAGTCATGTCGACGTGTTGCTCAAGAAGGCGTCAAAAGCTGGAAGAGCAATCAGCTTTCCATCCACAACATCACAGCGGTCGAAAAGCAGTCTGAGCACGGTTTCCGCCTCGAGTATTGCATCAGAGATACCTATCTGGAGCACACGCTATCAGATCAAACTTGGAACATGCGAAGAAGCAGCATAATACAGACATGCAATGCGTTGCTCAGCACATCTGGACACGCTGACATATTACGAGCTCATTCATAGCTCCAGTTGTTACCATATGCATGTATTATCACGAGCTATCAACACGCAGCCCATCAGATCCTCCACAAATCAAACTACCTCCAACTCCAATTGGTATACCCGCATAAAGACGAAAAGCTGGTATTGACCATCGCGAAATCAAATCGCGAGAATGCTCATAGCCGCGTATTATATTCCTTCGACCGTTTCAATCATATTCCTCACTGCAAATCACTTACATGACAGCACACTTGTTGTCATCCTTCTTCTGTCCAGCATCCTGGCTCTTCTCAACCTCAGCAATCATGCTGTCGAACGACTTTGACACATTCTCGTTGAACCTGGCACTCGCTTCTGTGAATCCACATCCAAGCTCTTCTGCTAGCTTCTTGCCTTCTGCTAATGTGACTTGTCGTTGTTCCGGTCGAAGATCGGACTTGTTTCCGACGATGACGAGTGGTACTGAATCAGCACCCTATTCAAATCAGCTTGGTATGAGTTTGTGTAGTTTGCGACTTACCAAGTGATTCAGAATCTTGTCTCGAATGATGCGCACCATTTCAAAGCTCTGCTTGCTTCCTACTGAATAGACGATCATGTAGCCATTCGTGCCAATGAAGTGTTTGCTGTTGAGTAAAGAGAACTCATCTTGTCCAGCTGTGTCTATGATCTCGACTGCGTAGTCTTGATTATGGTAGCGTATGATCTTGCTGAATGTGTTCTCAATCGTTGGATAGTATGAATCGACGAAGTGTCCTTCCACATATTGTACTGTCAGAGAGCTCTTGCCTGTTCAATGCTTAGCAATGATCTTGTAGGTGCCATACAGAGCGCATACCGACGGATCTACTACCAACAATTGCTATCTTGCGTCGTTTCTGTTGCTGTGGTGGTGCCATTCTTGCTGTTGATTGGAACTAATCGTGCTATGCGCACATACGATTACTTTGCTGCTATTGTCTTGCGCAAACAGAAGGTAGCTGAGAAAGTCCGAGCTATGAGTGTTGACTTGCGATCTCGATTGCAGCTCAAGGAGAGTGATTGAATCCCTCGATTCCGCAAGATCGGTTCAAAGCTATCACTTGGCTGTCAGTTGCAGTTTTATGGTATGCTCTTGCTTAGGAGAGCACTCGACGTTAGCTTGAACAGATCTGTAGAAGGCGTCGACCAAGAATAAGAAGTGGAGCAGAAAAGAAGCGTAGTAGAAACGATCAATAGCAGAGAAACAATTATAAGCGAGCCAGAAGTGAAGTCTGACTTCAAACCAACGTCACATCAGAATTGCCGCAAATGAAGGCAAACACTCATCCTTCTACATACCTGCCGAAGATGGATCACGATCCAATCGAGTCAGATCTGAAGGATCATGGATGGCCACATCTGTGAAGCTTCGATGCCAATGGTGTGCAGCCTCGCCGAAACACATGGCTAGCGGTCAGGCGGAAAGACGAAGACTATTGCTCGATCATCAACTAGTACGGAGCTGCTGGCAAGCTCATTACTGAAGCTGTGACAAAGCCTCCGAACGGTCTTCTTGTGAGTGAGAAAGAAGAGAGATCTGCCGGAAGTGTAAGAGGAAGTTCACACTGCATGCCGGCGCATTTTCGCACTGCAAGCATGTGATCCTTGGACAGATGTTGATGGCCAGTGACAGTGAGAGAGCCAACAATGCTGACGATTCATGGGAATATATAAGGCGGAAATGATCGTTGCAAAACGAGGAGTGCATCATGCATGCACGGCAAGCGTGGTGGAGGTGCCAGACAGCTTGACACTTTGGTGCAGGTAAGGCTGTCGACCTTGATTAGGCGCTGTCAAACGACTCTACGTTGGTAAGTATCTTCATGAGTCGATGTCGAGTTCATGCCAAGACTTGGTTGTGTTCAGCAATGTCTCGATCTTATACATTTGCTATCTAACAAATCAGAGAGACTATTACAAGCTGCTGTAAGCAGAGATCATCGTAATCCGCCAAATCACATACAACAGAGCATGCCTTGAATTATGGCTACAGTTTTCCAGCATTGTGACGTTGCATCACCTCACCTCAACTGAGCTCAAGAGCAGCTCAACAATGCTCGTTGTCAAGCACGACTGAAGAGCTTCTTCTTATCCTTTTTCTTCTTCTTTCCTTCGACATTACTAACACTATCATCCGGATAGAGAGTCATATCATCAAAGTCATCCGCCAAATCATCTGGAGGACCAGAATCTGCCCATCTACCACCAAAACCAGCTGCCATTGGTGAAGCTGGACGATCACGACTACTTTTGATCATCAATGGTTCTTTACCCTTCTTGCTGCTTGTACCTTCGATCATAAGCTTCGATTTGCCTTTCTTGCTGCTGGACTTGTGAGAGGTACCTTCATCGTACTGTTCTGAAGTCGATGTTGTAGTGGTAGTGGTTGTGGTTGTGGTGACAGTGCTTGAAGATTTCTTGCTCTTGTGAGAAGAGCTACCGGTTCCAGTGTCGTTGGAAACCTGCATCATGGATCGAGACGAAGAAGCTTCTGGCTTGTGAGAGCTTTTCTTGGATGATCGTTTGGATACCTTTGTTTCTTCGTATACATTCTCTCCATATCCATTGTCTCCGTAACCATGATCTCCACCATCGTACACTTCATCTTCATAGATGGCGTCCATTGTCTTCTCCTTTCGACCCTTTTTGTCACGTTTGCGAGAAGATCGTGGTTCTTCTGGTTCATAGTACTCCTCGTCCGCCTTGGAAAGCTTTGACTTGCTTCGAGATGAGCTGGTGCGAGTCATCGAATAGCTGTCTTCTTCTTGTGCATTCATAGCAGCACGGCGCTGTGTCATGCTTGTTCGTGGTGAATAACGGTCTTCATCAGGTGGTGCCTCGATTGCAAGTCGACGATTAGATGAGCTGGTGTGATGATCGTCGTCCACTTCCTCAACAATACCCTCAACATGACCATATTCGTCTCGAGAGATCTCCATAGTGCTTTGCATCATTCTTTCAACGATTCTCTCTCGCTCTGAAGGAACCGTTTCATCTTGCGCTTGAAGAATGCGATAGAGAAGTTGAGCAGATTCGACAGTGCTTAGATTTCGGCTTCGGATGGATCGTTGCCATTCACGCCATGCTTCATATTCTTCCTGCGTCATGTTAGCAAAGTTGAGAAGATGTGAATGATGCTTACTCGACGCATCCATTGAAGCGATGTTGCCCATTCGTCTCGAAAACCATACCATCCACTCCAATAGCGTGCTCCACCCCAGTGAGCATGCAATGTGAGAGCAGCTGGTTGCCAATGAATGGACTGGATGACATTGACATAACTAACAGCGAAAACTGGTGCTGGAACGATAGCATAATCGTATGCAAAGGCATGAGCGTAGCCATAGCCGTAAGCAAACATTCTGACAGGAAGTACTGAGTGCTAGAGATAGTATGAGATGGGTCTAGAAGTGTCTTTGATGGAAAATTGATATGATGAAGTGAAGTGAGAGTGTTGAACACATACTGTCGAGAACAGCGTCCGAACCTTTGATATAGGAGTTTGAGCAGTACATCAGTAACCAGTATTGCATCGCAGCAAACACAAGATCGTGGTCATGAATGTCAACATGCTGGAGAGAAACAGGTAAATGGAGTCGAAAACTCAAGTTTGATCGCCATGACAAGAAAAACAAGACTTACATCGAAGCTTTCAAGAATATTGGGATCGAGAGATGTCTTGAACTGGTTGTTATGGCTATATCGGGCAGTAACGCCAGGATATCGAAAAGTTGACGCTGTTCCATCATTGCACCGACCATTGAACATCAGAACAATGCAGATCGATGGCGCATCAGCCTCATCAGCATCTTTTGATCCATGCTTCCTTAGCATCATGACTATCCACCGTCACAACAAATTATCTTTTGAATTGTTGATGATGGCTAGATTATCACAACATCTGATGCCTTCAGATGTGCTTTTCACTACTTTAGTCCAAAGAGCGATCGGGCTTTCTTAGCAAAGCCTGGGCCAGATGGCGAGTGGCTTCCGAACAGACTCTTAGACATTACTGGCCAGCTTACACCACCGTCGAACCAAGAATTCAGATTTTGTGTCGGAAGAGCATGATTCTCTGTCACAGTATGAGCTGCATTTGGTGTATTTGCAAGCTGACCAGCTGCCTGATTCATTCCAGCATTCGCATTCGCGTTCCATCCCCAAGATGGTACGGCATTGGTGTATCAACATGAGGCGGTGCTGGAGCAGCATTGTTAATGTTGTTTCCAGATGACGGTGGATTTGCGGCAACAGGTGCAGCGGCTGGTGCATTCGAGAGCTGATCTGCAGCTTGACCATAGACAGCACTTGCACCACCTCCAGAGTAAGGAACTGGAGCGTTGTTTGAACCAGGAGCGACACCACTCGACCAATCAGCAGCTGCTGACCACTCTGGAATTGCTGGCATGTCTGGCATTAAAAATTTCGGAATACCATAAGATGGTGGAGCCGAGACTGGATTGTTAGGCAGATCGTAAGATGGTGGAGCTGAGACTGGGTTGTTAGGAAGACTTGGCATCGAAAGATCTGCCATGCTTGGAAGATCTGACATGTCTGAAAGATCTGGCATGCTTGGGAAAGATGGGGGAGACAGATCAGGATGGCCAGCTGGCAATTCTGGTGGTGTGAGTGATGGTAGGTCTGAATGAGAAGCTGGTAGCTCTGGCTGATCGAGTGATGGCAGATCTGGCATCGATGGCAGATCTCCTGATGATGGCAAATTTGGCATTGACAATGGCAAGTCTCCTGACGATGGTGGCGACAGACCTGGCAGACTTCCAGAAGATGGATTTGAAAGATCTGGCACACCTGGACTCGAGTGAGATGAATCTGGCATGCCAGGAATATCTGGAATAGAGAATTCTGGCATGCTTGGTGGTGATAAGTCTGGCATGCTTGGCAATGCTGAATCTGAGAGATCTGGCGAGCTTGGCAAAGATGGCATATCGAAATCAGGCAAGCTTGGCATTGAAGGTGGTGAAGGGTCCGGCATGCTTGGAAGAGATGGCGCTGGCATGTCCGGCAAATTTGGCATCGAAGGTGGTGAGAGATCCGGCATGCTTGGTAATGATGGCATCGAGAAATCCGGCATTGGTAGTGCTGGCAGATCTGGATGATCAGGAAGCGATGGCAATGATCCAGTGCTTGGTGGCATTGGCATTCCATAATCAGGAGGCTGTGGTACAGCAGTCGGTACACCATAGCCTGGTGGAGTAACACCAGTATTTGAATCACCTGTTGGAATGCTTGGAGGTGTAGTGATCTGGCTTGGTGGAACTGTTGTTGAGTCATCATCATCATCTGGAATATAGCTTGTGATCATTGTTGTCATTGGCTCTGAAGTCACTGGTGAGCCATATGCTGGCGGAACTGGAGCTGGAGATCCATACGATGGAGGTGGATTATTGTAGGATGGAGGAGGTGGTACGCCATGTTTCGGAGGTCTTGGATGATGAGGTAGTCCATTGTGTCCAGACTGACCATATCCAGGTGGTGGAGGTTGACCATAGCCAGGCGGTGGAACAGGTATGCTTTGTACTGGTACAGGAATTGACGAGCTCGAAGTCTTTGGCAAAGCAGGAGTTCCACCAGACAACAATCTTCCAGCATCAGAGTTCGACTCATGACTATTCACAGCTGCATCCTTGAAGTAGCAAGTACCGCCATTGTCACCACCAAGATAAGCGAAAGCAACACATCCAGGTAGTTTCGAGCAGAGCGGATAGCAGCTTTCAAAGTTTGGTGCACCAGCAGCAGCAATATCATTGCCAGGATAATCAAAGTTGCATTCGATTGTGTAGACAGAACCAGTAGTATCAGTATAATTGTCTCCACTTCGATCAAGACCATTGCATGAAGACGAAGATGTGCTTGTTGGTTTGACGGTGGTAACAGGAGTTGGTGGAGAGCCAGTGTGATTTGGACCAGCTTGAACAATGATAGCTGCATTGACAGCAGGATTCTTGCTGAGTGGTGTGATTGAGTCTTTGAGATAACACCATCCAGAGCCATCTCCACCAAGGAATGTGAAACCTTTGCAAGCTGTCAAATTATCACATTTGTCGAAACATTGTGAGAATGAATCGACTGGATATGATGTAAGATCTCCTCCTGCGTAGTCTACACCGCACATTACTTTATATACGTCACCATTGGACGTCACATAAGTTTGTGAGATTGAAGAACATGAGCCTTTGACTACTGGTTGACCGTTGTGGTATGGTGGTTGACCATTTTGGAGGTCCCCAAGGAGGTCCATTCCAAGGTGGATGCTCATATGGAGGTGGACTACCCCATGGCGGGTGGTGGTTTTGAAGACGACGAAGACGTCTTCGTTGTGCTACTGCTAGAAGTTTTCAACGAGACCGTTGACGAGACTAGTGGCATTCGAGAGCTGCTGCTGCTTGATGAAGATATCTTGATTGTGCTACTGCCAGAAGACTTCGACGAGACTGTAGACGAGGCTGATGAGGATGTCTTGGTCGTGCTACTGCTAGAAGATTTTGACGAAACAGTTGACGAAACTGGTGTCACTGGAGAGCTGCTGCTGCTACTTGATGAGCGAGTCGAAATTGAACTTGATGCTTGACTGTGAGATGATGAAGCCGAGGATGCTACAGGTTTCGAGCTGCTGGATTTCATCGAAGAAGAGCTTGAATGTGATACTGGCGGGAAGAAGCTGCTCTTGGAGCTTGCTTGTGAAGAGCTCGACTTTGAAGTTGGTGGCGATGAGATAGGTGAAGAAGTTGAGTGAGATGAACTCGAATGTGAGGTTGTCATAGATGAGCTAGCCTTCGAGCTGTGCTGGGAAGAACTTGAATGCGAGCTGGTCATTGATGAGCTAGCCTTCGAGCTGTGCTGAGACGAGCTGGAATGTGACACTGGATGAGATGAGGTTGATTGCGAGCTGTGTTGAAATGAGCTTGAGTGAGAAGTTGGCTGAGATGAACTTGGCTGAGAGCTGCTATGAGACGAACTTGGCTTCGTCGTGCTGTGAGAAGAACTAGATGGTGTGACAACGTGAGATGAGCTCGGATGTGACGACGACAAATGTGTTGAGCTGACAGGTTGTGACGAACTCGAGTGTGACGACACACTGTGTGAAGAACTTGCATGCGAAGTTGACTGCGATGAACTTCCGTGTGATGACACAGCATGCGAAGAGCTTGCATGAGGTATTGGCTGAGAAGAACTTGCGTGCGACGAGGTTGAATGTGACGAGCTTGCTTGCGACGACATTGCGTGTGAAGAGCTTGGTTGCGAAGACATAGAGTGTGAAGAGCTGAGATGTGATGATGATGGTGACGAGCTGGACATCACATGCGAGGAAATAGGTTGTGAGGTTGAAACAGAGCTGCTAGCCTGCGACGACGTCGAATGTGATGAGATAGAATGCGAAGATGCATGAGAAGAGCTCGAATGCGTTGTCGAATGAGAAGAACTGGGTCTCGAAGACATAGATGACGAGCTGCCATGCGAAGAAGACACAGAACCGCTAGATTGCGAGATTGGTGGAAAGAAGCTGCTTTTTGAGCTTGCTTGTGTTGAGCTGGAATGTGAAACTGGTGGCGATGATACTGATGAACTCGCATGCGAGGAGCTTGAATGAGTTGTTGAGTGAGAGGAGCTTGAGTGTTTTGATGAATGAGAGGAGCTCGCTGATGATGAGATCGAGTGGGAACTCGCTGAAGATGTGCTGGATCGTGTTATAACAGATGAGCTGACTGGCGAAGAACTTGAGTGAGAACTTGATGACGAGGAGCTAGAATGTGTCGAAGAGTGAGATGAAGAGCTCGAATGGCTTGACGAGTGAGATGAACTCATTGGTGAAGATATCGAACGTGAACTCGCTGGTGAAGAGCTTGAATGCATAGATGAGTGTCTAGATGGGTGCGACGAGCTCGATCTGTGAGACGATTTTCCAGTGCCGATTGATGCTGAAGATGCAGTGGTTGATGAAGAGCTGGACATTGATGAACTCGTCACGGATGATGATGACAAGAAGGTTGTCTCAGAAGATGCAGAGCGCTGGATGCTGAAGAAGAACTTGCTGAAGACGAGGTCAATGAAGAAGATGACAGGCTTGCTGATGAAGACGATGAAGAGCCAGTCGAAGATGCCAAGGAAGAGCTTGACTGAGAAGAACCAGGTTCAGGCTTCGAGCATTGAGTCTGTCCACAGCTAGCACTTGCAGTGGTTGTTGTCGTAGCTGTTGCACCACCTAGACCCGGCACTTGGATTGTGATATCGATATCAATATCATTTTCATTACCTGGCCGTCCACCACAACCAGGAACCCAAGGTGTGCAGGTAGTTGTGCAGTTCTTGCTTGACATAGCAGGAATTAGATCAGCCATTTGGTTGGCATCTCGTTTCTTTGGAGCCGCAGATGCTACAGCAAGACACAAGGTCAATGCTGTGACTATCTTGACCGCCATGGTAGCTGTGTTTCAGATTTGTCGGTCGTGGAAACGAACGAGAAAATGCTTCGAGAAAGATTTTCCTTCTTATGGAAGGATAGCTTGAGATGGAGAGCTCTAAATGCAGACATTTTGTGATTTTGTTGAGATCCTCGGAACCAGATCTGGTTGTTATTATCGCTGTTGTTGCTGGTTGTATGTATAGACGAATTTCCTGATGCGGCGAAAAATAAGCTTGTTTGGACAATTGAAAGCTGTTGATTGTTTTTGAATCCGTGGATCAAGAATGATATTGTGGTGATGATGGATCTCTCTCCGCATTCTTTCCAGATGATAGCTTGTTGACAATAATGTTCGAGGATGAAAATGTCGCATTGTGGATATAAAATGGATCTCTTTCTTTCAATCGTAGCAGCTTGAAACATCAAGATCTTGCAGATTGTGTCTTCGAGTTTTGATAGACTTGAAGCTGAAGACATGAGTATGTTGTTGCTTCATTCCACCTGAGAAAGCTTCGTAATAACCTCATCGACTTTCCTGTTGATAATCTCCTTCTCATTCGAAGTCATCTTTCTCAGCACATAGCTTGCAACTTCAGAGCTATCCCGACTGACCGGTCTTCCAATACCAATACCAAGCCTTACAAATGGTGTATTGCCGATTGCAGCTTTGATACTCTTCAGGCCGTTGTGGCCTTTAGCACTAGCATTTGGATCAGTTTTGATCGAGACAGACCCCATTGGCTTTTCCAATTCATCATGAACAACCACCAGCTTTCCACCGATGCTGCTTGCTTGATTCGACCATGTCTTCCATGCTGCACTGACTCCTCGTCCTGATTCGTTCATGTAGGATGTGCTTTTCCAGAGTGTCCATGGTACGCCACTTGGACCTGTAGCTTGTGAGACCTGTCCATTGCCGAGACTTCGATTGCTTTGAAAGGATGGAAAGTTGAGCTGCTGTGCTATCGATTGAACGACGTTGTGACCTGCGCTGTGGAGTGTGTTTGCGTATTGTCCTCCTGGATTGCCAATGCTGCAGATTAGCAATGGAATAGGACGGGCAGCGCTCATTGATGAGTGAGTCTCTTCTTGCACTGGTTTCGAGCTTGACTTCTTGATTTGCTCCACACTCGATGATGCTATTTCAGATCCATGCGCTGGTGTATTGTCGTTCATAGATGTTTTCTATCGTGGTGATGAATGATGTCAAAAAGATCGGCAAGAGCGAAGCTGGAATTCTGCTCGTCGATCAGCAACGTCAGGAATTGTTCCTGCGCAAGTCTATAGCAACCAAACACAATACAAACCTTCATTCTGATCGAGATTTTCGAGAGACTGACAGCTCAATGATCTCAGCATGTCCAAAATCGCAGCTCAGCCAGAGCAAATACCTACAGAACCACAACTTGCAACCTCATGCTTCGACTTTCTGCTGATTGAGATAGTGCCTCTGGCACAGCGAATGGTGGAGCGATTGGTAGCAAAAGAGCAGGCAGTAAGAGATGAATATAAGAGAGCACAAACATTCCACAAACATGATCGAAATCGAGCAAGTATATCATCGGTTAATGACACAGCGATGCAAGACGAGAAGACTCCGATGGAGACAGATGCTGCTTCAAATACAGCGAACTCAGTGCCTGATACAAGTGGTGACACAACGACACTTGCTGGAGCGGTGGATGATGAAGTAAGAGAAGCATTGTTCTGGAGACTTGATCAGATGGGCTACAGAGTTGGACAAGGTCTGGTTGAGAGGTGTGTCTGCTATACGACTGTGCAGAATACTGGCTGACATTGCTAGATTCTCAGCCCATAAACCTCGACCGCAAGTACCACTTGATGCTATCAAATTCATTTGCAAGGACATGTGGCAGCTGCTGTTCATGAAACCGATCGACAATCTCAAGACGAATCATCGTGGTGTATTTGTCCTCACAGACAATCGATTCGTGCCGATCAGCAGGATGAGTGCTGATAGAAGGAGAGGCGCGAAAGGTCTTGAAGAAGCAAATAAGCGTGCACAAGCAGTATGTCTGATGTCTCAGGTCACGAACAAGACTGACATTGGCAGTTTCTCTACTTTCCATGCGGCATAATCAGAGGAGCTCTTTCAGGATTTGGAGTCGATGTCACAGTCCATGCTGAAGTGACTGAAATACCAACAGCAACCTTTCAAATCAAAACGAAATCGAACAAGACTTGAGATATCTCATCTTACTTTTCATGCTATATGCCTAATCACAATACTGCTCATTCAAGCATCTATTGTGGTGGGTTAGTAACAAAGAGAACACCCTTCTCGATGTTACCCTTGAGATCAGACTTGGCCTTCTCGAGGAGCTTCTTCTCATAGTCATTGGCTTGTGTGAGGATGTTGTGTGCTTTCTGTACACCTTGTGGACCAAGTTCAACTGGAACAGAGAAGAAATCACATCCAGTCTCCTTGGCAATCTCCTCACCACCTGGAACACCTGGCAGGTAGACAAAAGTTGGCTCTACGATACCACTCTCACCCTTTGCAGCCTTGATGACTTTCTCTGCGAAACGGAATCCAGCATATGCCATTGACAGGGTAGCACTTCCAGCACCGTCCTTTGCCTTGACGACCTCATCACCACCAAATTGGACACGGTGGGTAAGAGCATCAAGCTTGTCAGCTGGAATGTTGACTGATGGCTTGG
>JAQQXO010000311.1:0-37454 GCA_029852735.1 Persea americana
TGCAAAAGGTACGTTCTTATTGTGCTACTATGCATAGTTAGAACTGCTAATAAAACCACTAGTTAAGAATTCCCTCACGGTAAATTTTAACTATAGCTCATGTATTATATTTAGTCTTAGAGAAAGGTTTCCCTAGTAGTTCAAACATTATTCTCGTTTTACTTTAAGACTTAGTTTACATTATAATGTAAAATCTCATTTGATTTATATTCCTGAAGCTAATAAGATATTTCAATTTACTTCGTTTTATACTGAGTTTACTCTAAGGGATTCACTCTTAAGATATATAGATATATATTTTTTAGTATAGTATTAAGTTTTTATTGAAATAAATAATCTATAAAAAACATTATACTATTCTATTTTTATCATAAGTTATTGTTCAAATGTCCCTTTAATACATGGCGTATCTGCCCTAATGATCTCTTTTTATACTATTGTGTATTTGGTAAAGCAAGAGCCTTGAACAAATACAAATAATATAATACATAAAAATATTAAGGAAAAAGCCTGTTGATTTTAAGACTATAATTTTAAATTAATGCGGCTAAAGGGGTCGAACCTTTGTCAACTGGTCATGAGGCAGTTATGTTACCGTTACACTAAACCGCATTATATTTGTTATTGTAAAAATATAATTAATTAATCATAAAACATTAGTTTATTATATTCAAATAAAAAATTGTTACTTAACATACTATACTATACTAAATACTTCATAAATACAATTTAAGACAATAACTTTATACTTAGTACTGTAGTTAAAGACAAAAGTCCTTTAAACTTAAGAATAACTATAGACGAAATTATATCAAATATTTCGGATTATTATGATTTGAACATAACTGTTTCTCAACCCAAATGAGACGCCTAACCAACCCGGCCCTAATCCGTATATAGCGTACAGGTTTAGCTTTCCCCTCTTAAAAAAAAAGGGGGGGGGGGCCAAAGTCCTATACTAAAGTTATATCATCTAATCTAGAGGGCTTTTACCTTTAAAAGTAAACTATCCTAACGCCAGAAGCGCTATAAAAAATATAAAACTCAGAGAATATCCGATTCGAACGGATGTAGTTTTTCAACTAAATAAGTCTCAAGCTTACCACTATAAACCACTCAGTCAATTCTCTTGTAAACCTAAGTTGATACTGCAGCCCTAGGTGTATAAGTGTTTACAACTCCCTAGTGTAATTAACATATACAATCCTATATAAATAATAGTAATAAAAACTGATTCTTCAACGATTTGAACGTTGAACTTACTCTTATCAAAAGTACACTTTACCTATTAAGTTAAAGAACCATTTAAAAATTGTTGTGTGGCAGGCTTTTGCCAATTCCAAGAGCACTCAGATTTGAACTGAGAATTTGAAGTCTGAAGCTTCCTATTTTCCCTATTAAACTATACTCTTATAATATCTATATCTGTACAAAGCTTTTGGTTTTAGGTGAAATTTTGTGTTGCTAAAGCTTAATAAAATTATAGCTATAGATATCCTAACCCTTTACACGGAAAAAAACGGATTTGAACCGTTAAGTGAAATCACAATATTTAGCAAATATCTTGTCTTACCTATGACTATTTTTCCTTTAGTTTTATATATTAAATATTTAAATAATACGAAATTCTATTTACAAGCCGTAAGTACTTGGTACGAGTTAAGTCGGTTTCGATCCGACATCTACTCTCTTGACAAAAGAGTCCTTTGCCTATTAAGTTATTAACTCTAGTTTTAATGTTTTGTTCCTAACGCCAGAAGGGCTAGAAAAAATTATTATTAAATATATAGCCTTATATTTAATTATTATTAAATAATTATACATCCAACCGGATTCGAACCGGTACAATTCGTTTGGAAGACGAGAAGTCTACCGTTAACTTATAGATGTTTTATTTGTTTATTTTTATTATTTATTTTTATCACTTACCTTGTTTATTTATTTTTATTATTTTATTATTTTTATTTATATTTTTTTTTGTTTTTTGTTAGTACATTAATATAATTGTGTAAAGTGAAACCCTAAAATAAGATGTTTATATATAATTTTTATATTGAAGTTTGAATAGACATAATGCTAAAATAAAGTTATAAAAGGATATAAAAAATGAAAATAGACCAGTGTTTTTGACAGATTAATTTACTATAGTATAAACTTTTATAAATTATAAAACAAAAAACTTATCATCTTCATGTGCTATGAGTAAAAGGTAAAGGACGAAATGATGCTTTAAGTGCTACTTTATTTAATATAGGAGAGTTTTCTAACAATGTTCTATACTGTTGTTTAAGGATATGATTTCTATATAAATAACGCTCAAGTAATGTATCATGCCTCTCAAATCAATAACGAGTATTTACTTGATAAGGTGCAGGACCGAAAAGCTGTGATGAATCTGCAACTGAAGCTCTATAAAGTTCCCATCTTCTAGTATAAAGTGTGTTACCTAAATCAAAATTACGGTTTATACAAAGTCTTAACAAAACGCTTTTACCTTTATTAACCTCTAGATCAACAAAAGGAGCCGCAATTTGGTTAAGATTTAATTGCGCCTCAGCATTAGTAAGAACATTGTGCATTCCTTGTCCACCAGCACCATTAGGTATACTATGATTTCAATTAATTATAGTTCCGCCTGGGCCATATCAACTGGAATCAACTGATAAAGGAATATTGTTAGGTCCTAATACTCTGGCTACAGTGTCATCAGATGGAATAGGGTTAATTATTCAGTTATTCCATCTAGGATCTACTCAACCAAATGCTC
The DNA here is from genome assembly GCA_029852735.1 of Persea americana. Lineage (NCBI taxonomy): Eukaryota > Viridiplantae > Streptophyta > Magnoliopsida > Laurales > Lauraceae > Persea > Persea americana. Next base: position 2,768 of record JAQQXO010000311.1, read on the forward strand.
AAGGGTTACCATTAGCATTTAGAGGACCTTTTCAGTCTCAAGGTACATTAGCAAAATAATCAGGTCCTCCAGCTCTACCTCATGAAGTCCTATCACCTCATCGGTCCGGAACAAAATCAGGTCTTATATTTCCGGGATTATTATGGTCATATGTGGGTTCACCTACCGAACCAAAAAAACTAGACCCACCTACAAAAGGAGTTTGGTTATTATTATCACTATTACTAGTGTTATTATTATTACCAAGTACTATCGCTCCATCGTTATTGTTTTCTGGTGAAGGAGGTGAACCATTATTCCCATTTTCTTCCCCAACCGATTCCATACTAGAATTGGATGATGTATCGTTATTATCCATCAATAATAAGCCAGAAAAATCAGGAGAAAAATCAGAATATAAATTAGGAAGAAAATTACCTAATGCAGCAAAAATCATTATAAATAAATTAATATCATACTGTTTCATAAAATATACAGCTAAACTTGCCATAATTATTACAAATACGTTAGTGACAAGTCACATTATAAATCTATTAATAAAAAATATAAACATTAAATCAAATCTTGAACATTTTTTACCTTTTTTTCCACGTATCAAACCTTCTTTATCCGGAGAAAAAACGTCTTCTTTAGATGTTATAATATGAACTATTAAAGATACATATGCAAAGGTTATAGCTCCAGTTAATGAATTAATTAAAAAATAATTATATGAAGTTTCCATAACGAGTATATTTCTTACATTAAATGTTAAAGTAAAAAACATAAGTGTACTAAAAATAAATCTTAAAAGTAGACGCTGATAATAATAGTCTCTATTCATGTATATAATTTGTGCTATTAAAGAATAACTTTGTACAGGTAAACTAATAAAAGGATGTGGTTTAGGGGGACTGTTTAACACTCATTCTAAACTACTATATGATCTTTTTACTAACCCCTGTAAAGTATCTGTAAAGAATTGCACAAATGATCATACTTCTCTGTTTACGGCTTTACCTTGAGTTAATTGTACATATATTAAATGTAAAAATACTATTGTGGCTATTACAGAAATTATAGATCCGTAACTACTTATAAGATTTCAACCCGCAAATGCATCAGGAAAATCACTAATTCTTCTAGGCATTCCTTGTAGACCTAAGAAATGTTGTGGGAAGAAGGTAAGATTAACTCCTATAAACAATACTCAAAAATGAGTAGTTGCAAGTAATTTACTATAAGTTAATCCTATCATCTTAGGTATTCAGTAGTATCATCCACTAAATAATGCAAATACAGCACCCATACTTAGAACATAATGAAAATGTGCTACAACGTAGTAAGTATCGTGGAAAGCTATATCTAATGAAGCGTTAGCTAAAACAACTCCACTTAAACCTCCTACAGTAAACATAAATACAAAACCTAATGCAAATAGCATAGATGGTGTTAAGTATATAGATCCACCGTAGCAAGTTGCTAATCAACTAAATATCTTTATTCCAGTTGGAACAGCTATAATTAAAGTAGCAGCTGTAAAATATGCTCTAGTATCAACATCTAGTCCTACTGAGTACATGTGGTGGCTTCAAACTACAAACCCTAATACTCCTATAGACATCATGGCATACACCATACCTAAATAACCGAAAACCGGTTTGTTAGAATTAGCTGATATTGTTGTACTTATTATACCGAAACCTGGTATGATTAAGATATAAACCTCTGGATGACCAAAGAATCAAAATAAATGTTGGTACAGTATAGGGTCTCCACCTCCTGCTATCTCAAAGAAAGATGTGTTAAAATTTCTATCTGTTAAAACCATTGTTATAGCACCTGCTAATACAGGTAAAGAAAGAAGTAACAGCACTGCTGTTACTACTACAGCTCATCCAAATAATGCTAATTTATGTAATCTTATACCAGGACTTCTCATATTAAGTATTGTCGTTATAAAGTTCATAGCACCAAGTAGACTACTTACACCCGATAAGTGTAAACCAAATATGGCTAAATCTACACTTGGTCCACTATGGCTTTGTATACCTGATAGAGGAGGGTACAATGTTCATCCTGTACCTGCTCCATTTTCTATAATACTTGCAAATATAAATAAAGTTAGACTAGGTGGTAATAGTCAGAAACTTATGTTGTTCAATCTAGGGAAAGCCATATCTGGTCCACCCACCATAAGTGGTAATAGAAAATTACCAAAACCTCCTATTAGCGCAGGCATTACCATAAAGAATATCATAAGTATAGCATGGGCTGTTATTATACTATTATATAATTGATTATCTGCTATATATTGTACACCTGGACCTGACAATTCTATTCTCATTATAACTGAAAAAGCTGTACCTAATAAACCTGAAAACAAAGCAAAAATTAAATATAATATACCTATATCTTTGGCATTACTAGATCAAAATCATCTTTCAGCTCACATGCTTATTTTTAGTTCTTTTTTAGTTCACGTGCTTGTTTTTAGTTCTATTTTTTTCTTTAATGTTATAACGTCAGATCTAACTAAAAATGATAATAAATTAGATACATTATCCTGCCTATCCATGTATCGTATATTTATTATCTGTATATCCACTCTATTTAATAGGTACCCACCATATTAATATAGAGGTTTGTGTTTGTTGTAATGTATTTTCAAAGAAAAAGATTTTTGTTTATTAAAAACGTATAGAATTTTTATTAAAAACTTATATAATTTAGAAATAGTTTATAACAACAATATTATTACGGTTGTATAAAATTATATAGATTTGAGCTGACAATAAAATCTGGTTGTAACAACTATATATATTTATGGGAAAGTCAGTATTAAGTATTGCGGATCATTATGTTTCGAGCATAACTGTTTCTCAACCCAAATGAGACGCCTAACCAACCCGGCCCTAATCCGTTATTGTAAAATTTAGTTTTATCCTTAACAAAAAGTTTTTTTTCATTCTAATTATTTTCTACCGACTTTTTTATAGTGTACAGAGGATTAATATAGTAGCATGAAACTTTAAAGGCAAAATCTTTTTTTTATCTTTTAAACCAAAATTCTATACGTTTTTAAAAACCTTTACTTTGATAAAAACAAAAAAGTAATTTATCAAAAACTATAAGGTTTACACTTATATTTTATTTATATTTAAAGGCTTTTGCCTATCACTTAAAAACTTTATTATTAAACTAAGTTTTGTAAATTGGTATAATGTATTGTATACCATACTATTATCTGTATAATAACTATAACATATTTTAATTATGGTATAATAATAAAGATACAGAATAATGTAAACCATCTAATATAGGAGTAGGATATATACCAAATACAACTGTAAATAATACTAATGTTATTATTATTGTAAACTCTCTTTTAGTTAAATCTGGTACGCTAAATCTAAAAAATTTAGAATAAGATCCACCAAAAGATATTCTGTTAAACATATAAATAGTATATGCTGCACTAAATACTATAGAAGAACTAGCAAGAGCACCTAATAAGTTATGTTTTTCAAAAGTACCATATAAACTCATAAATTCTCCTATAAAATTTAGCGATAAAGGAGTTCCTGCATTACCTAAACATAGTATAAAAAATAATATAGAAAATAAAGGCATCACTTGTGTCATACCTCTATAAAAAGTAATAAGTCTAGTTGAGGATCTATCGTATAAAACACCACCAGCACATATAAATAGACCAGAAGAAACAAAACCGTGCGCTAAACCTAACAATATAGCACCTTCTATACCCTGGATCGAATTACTAAACGCACCTAAAAAATAAACTGCTGCATGTGAAACAGAACTATAAGCTATAAGCTCTTTGATATCAATAGTTCTTAAGGTACTTAAACTGGCGTATATTATAGTTATAACACCTATTATGTAAATTATATTACCAAAATATAAATAAGCTTTAGGTAATATAGGTAGTATTAATCTAAATATACCATATAAACTTAATTTTAACACTATACCCGCTAGTATTATACTACCTCCCAAAGGAGATTCAACGTGTGCTTTTAAAAGTCAAGTATTTAAAAATATGGTAGGTGTTTTAACTGCAAATGCTATAAATATACCTATAAATAGATATAGTTGTAGGGTAAAGCTAAAATTAGTTTTATACAAAGCATCAAAATCTGTAGTACCCATTATAGAAGACATAGTTAATATAGATAATAATAAAAATAAAGAACCTAAAAGGGTATATAAAAATAGATAAAAACTAGCTCTAACTTTATTATTAGATCCAAATATACCTATTAATATAAATAGAGGAGGTAATATACTTTCAAAAAATATATAAAAAAGTAATATGTCAAGTACTAAAAAAACCGCTATCAATAGAGTTTCTAGCAACAACACTATTATAACAAAAGAGGTAATATCATCTTTTATAGAATCTCAATTAGACAATAAAGCTATAGGTATTATTATAGTGGTTAATAATACAAAATAAATAGATATACCATCTACTCCTAGATAGAAATCAAAATTATTTATACTATAATGCTCTTGTACAAACTGGAATTGGTTTGAACTAAAATTAAATAAAAGAAATAATATAACAGATACAAATAAATTAAAAATAGAAGTTAATAAAGCAATACTTTTAATTAAGTGAGGTTTATTTACGCTATATGAAGCTGTTGAGTTACTTTCTTCCACAGAAGTATTTATACTTCTGTCTGTATCGATAGAAGTATTTATTGTAACTTTATTACCTTCATTAATATAATTAGGTATAATAAGTATTAAACTAATACCAATTAGTGGTATTAATAGTAAAGAAGAAATTAACATTAAAAATAAAAAATATATACAAATGTACTTTTGTATTTAGAACCAACTTATTTTATGGCACTGTAGCGTTTAATTGAATAACTTTTTCAATAAAAATAATTAGTAAAAATAAATTATGATTGAGGATTTTAACCTCTAGTGGCAAAAATAAGTGTTACATTTAAAAAGGTTTTTGTTTTAGATGGAAGTATAGGTATTAATGACTATTATTACCGTTAATATGGTTTATTATTAAGCTTTTGCGCCCTTGTTTGGATACATGTACGTAATAATAAATACAGACATTACCATTTATATATAAGGTACCTATTAAATAGAGTGGATATATATATAATAAATACACGATACATAGATAGGCAGGATAGCATATTTAAATTGTTATCGTTATATATAGACTTTATACTACGGGTAACTAAATATAAAGGTTTAGTCTTTAAGAACCTCAATAATATACAGATAAAAATAAAAATATTCATACTACATCAACAAAATGTCAGTATATTACTCCTCCTTCTAAACCTAGATGATGATTAAGTGTTAAATGGTATAATCCTAAACGTATAAATGCTACAAGTAAGAAAAATGTTCCAATTATAACATGTAAACCATGAAATCCAGTTCCAAAATAGAAAGATGATCCAAAAACACCATCTGTTATAGTGAATGATGAAGTTGTATATTCAAGAGCTTGGAAAGCAGTAAATACGAGTGCTAATATTAAAGTATATATTGACCCTAATATAAATCCGTTTCTATCTCCTTGTATAATACAATGATGTGTATATGTTACAGTTACTCCTGAAGACAATAATAATACTGTATTAAGTAAAGGTATTTCAAATGCGTTAATAGGTTCAATACCTACAGGCGGTCATACTGCACCTAGTTCTGTAGTTGGAGATAAAGCACTATGAAAGTAGGCTCAGAAAATAGCAAGAAAAAATAATGCTTCAGATACTATAAACAGAGCTACACCCATGTTAATACCTCTTTGTACTGCTAAAGTATGATTACCTATAAAAGTAGCTTCAGATATTATATCTCTAAATCAAAAAGTCATAGTAAAAGTAACTATAAACATTGCACAAAATACTCATATACCTGAGTTAGTAAATTCATGCATAGAAGATACAGCAGAAGTAGTTAAATTGAATAAACCTCCACATACTAGTATAGGTCAAGGAGAAGGTGAGACAAGATGAAAGGGGTGAGCCTGAAAGTTACTTCTATACAAGTTTAACATATATTCTCTCTTTGACCCAAAAATTCACACTAAGGTTTTTGCAACCCCCTACACTTTCCTAGGTAGAAGGAGCAAAAACGTTAGATTTAGTATAACTACAGTCTTAAAGCCAAATAGGGGATTATACTTATAGGGACCATAAAAATACTAAGGTATTTTTAGGTCTTTAATACTAGTATTACTAGAACAAGAAGTTATAAAGAAAAAGATAGATATAACCTCAAAAATAATACATGATAACTTCAAAATTTTATATTTGTGGGTATATTCAATATAATTTAAGATAATTTTTTGCATATGCCACTAAATTAAATATTACTATAGACTCCATATTCCAGATTGCTTTAGAAAAATATTTTCTATACTTAGTTTCTATATATATCAGAATTCCTATCCTTAATTATAGATGATTAATACTATAATTCACAATAACTGTTATGTTATCATACAATACATACCACTACAAAAATAAAAGGCCTAAATACTTTAATGCTCGTTTTTTCTTTTATATTTTTTTATGAAGATAAAACATGAGCCATATATTTTTATTACATTATTCCTTTTTTATGTAAAATTAGAGCTAATAAAAATCTTTAAATTATACATTCTGTGATAGATTATCTTAATGCAATTCTAAAGCATCCTTTATATATGAACAAGATAAAACTACAAAAACTTGAGCTTGTATAAATGCTATACCTAATTCTAAACCAGAAAAAGCTATTATAAAAACAAGTGGAAATAGACCTAAAAAGAAGAATATTATACCTGATGACATAATATTATAAGTAAATCCACTTAATATATTTAATAACATATGACCTGATAATATATTAGCAGCTAATCTAAGACCTAAAGAAACATTTCTAGCTAAATAAGAGATAAATTCTATTAACACTAGTAAAGGTAGTAAACCTAAAGGACAACCACTAGGTACAAATAAGGAAAAGAATTTTAAACCATGTTTGTTTAATCCTAATATAGTAGCACCCAATACTATTGTAAAACTTAAGAAAAAAGTTAATACAAAATGACTTGTAGCAGCAAAACTATATGGGATCATACCTATTAAATTGTTAGTAAGTATAAATACGAATAAAACGTATATTAATGGGAAATAAACTTGTCCTCCTTTACTGTTTATTTGTCCAGTTACTATACCATGTACAGTTGCATATATGGATTCTTGAAAAATAGATCAATTATTTGATGTTAATTTATTATCATTATCAGATAATAAGCTTATAGCAAAAACAAGGTAACCAGCTATAGTTAAGTATAATCCTATATTAGTTAAAGATAAAAATAAGTTACCTAGTACAGGAGCCTCTAAACTAAGTAAATTTCTTATTTCAAATTGGTCTAAAGGACTTGTTATATTTAATAATAAATTCATATTTGTTTACATTATAGATTAAGGTAAAATTAAAAGTTGTAATGAATAAAGGATTTTGCGATCCTTGCCTTGGCTCTATAGAGACGAAAGAGGCAAATAGTATATTAATGTTTTAGATGTTGCAGTTTAAATCATACACCAAAGTTTTTGCAACTTACTCAGTATTGAAAAAACAAAAGCGTTTGGATAATATGGAAAGAGAAATATCTAAATTATAATTTACTGATAAATAGACGTGTAGTAAATAATACTACAAATTTAGGTAATATATATTTAGAAAATATATAAACTAATAATATTAATATTATAAAACCAAATGTTATTTGGTTAACAAAATAAAAAGGTACTAATTGAGGCATTTTTTTTTTTATAAAATTATTTACAATTTATTAATAAGCACTACATCTAGGGTTATACTCTAAAACATAGTACTATGTATTGATATATCTACTTTAAGGAAAAGGTTACTAAAATCTCTATACAAGAATTAAACTTTAAAGACAATTTATTAAATTACTGGTAGTATCTTATTTTACCATTGAATTAATAGCAGCAAAGACTTGTTGTATTTGATAAAAGCTACTTATCATAATTTTATTACTTTTATAGGTAATTTCCCCCTCTCCTTCTCCAAAAATTTTCCAATAAAGTAAGTATTTTATGACTATAACTTTTAGAGCTTTATTGCTCCAATAATCAAGAAACAAATTTTTCTAAAGATACAGCTTCTATTACTATTGGCATTGAACTATGTAGTATTCCACATATTTCTGAACACTGACCATAAAATATACCTTCTCTATTAGCTAATAAAGACAATTGATTTAGTCTACCTGGATAAGCATCACATTTAACTGCAAGAGATGGACATGCATATGAGTGAATAACGTCTCCAGATGATACAATAAATCTAACATGAGTTAATTCAGGCAATATTACTCTATTATCAACTTCTAACATTCTTAATGCACCTTCTTCTAAATCAGATTCAGGAACTAAATATGAATCAAATTCTAATTCTTCGTTATCATCACTTGGAAAATCTGGATATTGATAGCTTCAATATCATTGATGCCCTTCAGCGAAAACTGTCATTGAGGGATCAGTAACTTCATCCATTAAATATAATAGTTTAAAAGATGGAAATGCTATAAATATTAATATTAAAGCAGGTGTTATTGTTCAAACTAGTTCTATTAATGTTCCGTGATTAAGGTATTTATTACTTATAGGTGAATTACTACTTACATAATTTCGTATTATACTTATCATAACTCAAGCTACACCAAATAGTATTATAACTAAATAGAACATAATATTATCATGTAACTCTACTAAGGCTTCCATTTGAGGACTAGCACTATCTTGAAAGTATAGACCTCATGAACGAGGAGCGTCACAGTGTATATTAAAATTTACCATTTATACCTGTTTTTAAACAAACTTTACAACTGTATATTCATAGGACTTTACCTAATAAACATTACTAGTGATTATGTTTCAACGTTAGCATATTCCTGCGATTCCCACCCAAGAATCGAACTTGAATCTAAATATTAGAAGTATCTTGCTCTACCATTAAGCTAATGAGAATAATAAATATTGAGTACCTTAGATTTTTAGAAGTATTTATAATATAATTATGTAGATAACGTATCTAAAAGTAAAAGCTATACACTTTTCTTGTATATAGTAATATTTAGAGATGAGGAGGAATTGAACCTCAAACTTTTGATTTGCAGTCAAAATATAAACCTTTTATGACTCATCTCTTTTAGTACAAAAGCCTTGTAAAGCTGTGGGGGGGGTACAGCCACCCGTAAATATAGCCCTTAAGATGAATTGAACATCTATCTAGATATTAACAGTATCGCGCTCTACCATTGAGCTATAAAGGCTTTAATAATATTTAAAGACCTAAAAATACCTTAGTATTTTTATGGTCCCTATAGCTTTTGCCTATCTTTAAGAGCTTTTGCCTTAACTAGAGGAAAGCTGCACTTTCCTATTACATAGGTTATTTGCATACTTCCTGGTACTTTAAGAGTAATAGCTACATTGAACGGGCTAAAATAGTTTTTACGTTTATAGGAAGGAAAGGAATTGAACCTTCGACAGCTACTGCTATTGAGGTTACAGCTCAACCCATCATACCAACAAATGGAACCTTCCTTTTTTAATTATAAGAGCTTTTACAGTCCTTTATTAATTTTTAACTGTTTAACCCCAGGAGGGGTGCAAAACCCCTTAATAGCTTTAAAGCTATTTCCATTTTAATAGTTACAAACTATTAAAATTTAAAGGTTACAGCTATATATATTTTTTTTTAGGGTTAATTAATCCCGTGCAATTTCCACTACACGAACCGTATTTCGACTTAACACTAATCAAGGTCACGCATACGAAGATTTCCCTACTAATATATATTTGTATTTAAATATACATAGATTTAGTAAAAAAACCAAACTTATTGCACATACCCCTTTCAGCGCCTGACGAGTGGTTAGTACCTTACTGAGATTTTATTCACCGTGATGTGGTAACTCACGATTACTAGTAATTCCTTTTTCATGTAGCCGAGTTTCAGGCTACAATCCATATTATTTCCTTTTTAAGGGTTAACTCAGATATAAATCTTTGTCTCCTTTTGTATTGATATATGTGGCACGTTAGGGTAGCCCACAATATACGGGTCATGATGATTTGTCTTAATCCCCCAGTGTGCTGCTTTTAACGAACGTCTATTACAGCTATTACATTAATTTACTAGCTTATTCCTTTCCAATAAGGCTATGTACTTAGAATAGAACTTGGGTAAGTCTAAATGTAATAAGGGCTTACGCTTATTAATAGATCTAACTATAGTCCTCACGACACTTACTAAAGACAACCATGCCAACACTTGTATTAATTATAAAAATAGGCCTATTTTATTTGCCTTTATATAATATTCAAATTGTGGTAAGATATTTCGAGGATCATCGAATTAAAAAACATGCTTCACTACTGGTTTCAGCGACGGTCTAGTGATTTCAGTTCCTGCGTTGCCGCATTACTCTTGAGGTGGAATGCTTACACTATAATTTATACACTGCTATAAATTATTTACATTAGCAACATATAACATTCATAATTTTTCTGCCAGGACTACTGGGGTATCTAATCCTTTTTGCTACCCTTGGCCTTCGTCCCCTCAATGTCAGTTTTTATATAAAGGATTGTATTTACTTTCATCATTCCTCCCAGTATCATTATATTTTATCTCTACACTGAAGTTCTATATTTACCTCTTACATCAAACTCTAGTATAATAAGTACCCAACCCACGTCACGCTTTATTTCTCTGACAAAAGTCTTTCCATTTTTTCCTATATTGCTAGTACTAGGTTTAAGAAAGGGTGAGATAAATTGTCTCACTTACCTTCCCAAAAGTTATAAAGTTTTTCATATCATCCTATTCCTTTTCCCAAGCCCTTTAGGGATGGGTCAGTAGTAGGACTATTCTTCTTTCTTTCAAATCAGAACTAAAACTAGTCCTCTCCCAAAACCTACAGGAAATGGGTTAGAACTAGATTCAGTACTAGATCATGGGACAAGGCTCATTATGCTATCTAGGTACCCTTTAAACCTGATAAAGATGAATAACACTAGTCTTACTTGTATTGCCGCGGCTGCTGGCACAAGCTTTGGCCAAGACAGGTAGATAATAAATTGTCATTATCAGTCTATTATCTAGAAATTAATAACACATAGTACCTTAAATTATCGGTTATTACAAACAAAGCTACTGTTTATAATAATAGCGATAAACATTCTCCCAAATGGCTGGTTCAGCCGTTAGGCTATTGACCAATATTCCTCACTGCTGTACTATATATATTGGGGTTTTTTCAGACCCAATGTGACCAGTAAACCCCTAAGTTTTGGTTACAAGATAAGGCTAAAAAGATTTTTACTCTTAAAAATGCCACTTGATATTGTTATGAGTATCTTAAAGCAAAGTAAAATAACTATATAATTAGTGAAAACAAGAAAGTTGATTTTTTTTTCTATTATATAATGTATACTTCTTTTGTAATGTAAATAACCCTATAGGAATCCCGGGGGGAAGGATACTAGTAAAATTTTTTTTTTTACATTTATTATAAGAAAATTAAGTAATCTTACTTAAAGGAAACCATAACATTTACTCACCTTTACACCACTTTGCTTTCATTAAGTTAAGCAACGTACGATTAGCATGTGTCAAGCCTTTGGACAGCGTTCAATCCGAGCCATCACCAAACTCAATTTTATTTTTTGCAAAGGCAGAAGCCTTATAATATTAGGCGTATATAGCATATTTGTTAAAATATAATATACGCCATACTAATATCGGCATAATACTTTCTATATAGAGCTTTTTGCAGTGTTATATATTCAAATACAAAATTTTATAATTTTTTTTTATTTAGCCTCGGAAAGGGTGCAAAAGCCCTTTGCAGTTTTATGAACTAAAAACACAAATACTGTACCCTTTGAAAGGTAAGCCATTATAATATTTAGTGTTGCAAACATAACTAAGCAAATTATTGTAACTATACTTACTTGATTATAAAGAAAAGACCAAATAATACTATAACTAATAGATTATTATCTATAGCATATATAAATGGAATTAACATGTAAAAAGGTAAGTGCTACTAATATATATAGAGCATAAGAAGTAACTATACCTGTATCTAATCTAGAAATATTTTTACTTAAATTATATAATGATTTTTCTAGTCCATATGGTCCAATTAATTCTATAGAACCTTTATCAATCACTTTAGTAGTTTGTCCACCTAAATACAATATATTATCTACAATGTATCTGTTGTAAAACATTTCTACTAAAAACCGTTGATTAAAAAAACCATATAAATTATAACCCAAATCTCGATAATTTAAATCTAGATATGGATATAGAATTTTCTGAAATAATAAAGAATAATAGTGTTAAAGATACGGTTAGTAATAAAGGTATCAATTTGAATATAGTTGGAACTGCAAATTCAGTATCTAACATTATTTCATGTGTTGGATGTATATATATACTATTATCTATAAAAAAATTAGAACCTAGTCCTATATAGATGTCTTTAACTATATAACCAAAAAAAATAGAGAATATAGCTAAAACCATTAGAGGTAAACTCATAAAGATATTACCTTCATGAGCATCTTTATAATTTTTTATAGGTCCGTTAGGGTTTGTTATAAAAGATAGATATAATACTTTAACTGAATACAAAGTAGTAAAACATAGCTCCTATTGTAGATACACAGTATATAGCTGTACCAGATAAATTATATTTACCATAAGCAGACTCTATAATAAAATCTTTTGAGTAATAACCTGTCATAAAAGGAAATGCTACTAAACTTAAAGAAGCTATTAACATAACAGAATAAGTTAAAGGTAAAAATACTTTAAGCCCTCCATATTTTCTGAAATCTTGGTTGTCATAAACAGCGTGTATTACGGCACCAGCACCTAAGAAAAGTAATGCCTTATAAAATGCATGATTCATTAAATGAAACAGTGCAACATTATAAGAAGACAAACCAATAGCTATTACCATCATACCCAATTGACTCATAGTAGAATATGCAATAACTTTTTTAATATCTTGTTGAAATAAACCAATAAGAGAACTAAAAATAGTAGTTATCGCACCCAATCATAAACACAATAATAAAACTGTGTCGCTATATTCAATAAGTGGAGAGGTACGCATTAATAAATATACTCCTGCAGTAACCATAGTAGCTGCATGTATAAGGGCAGAAACGGGAGTAGGACCTTCCATAGCCATAGGTAATCATATATGTAAAACCAACTTGAGAACTTTTAGCCATAGCCCCTATAAGTAAACATATACCTATAGCTATTATAACACTTTCACTTACATAAGGTGCAAGAGAGAATACAGTAGAGTAATCTAAATTACCAAAAGATAGTAATATAATAAACATACCTATAGTTAAAAAACAATCACCTACTCTATTTGTTAAAAAAGCAGCTAAAGCACTTTGATTAGCCGCTATTCTAGTATACTCAAAAATTAACTAAAAGATATGAACACACACCTACACCTTCTCATCCCACAAACATAAGTAAAAAGTTATTTGATGTTACTAATATAACCATCATAAAAGTAAATAAACTTAAATAACTAAAAAATCTTTGGTTATGGGGATCATGACTCATGTAACCTATAGAATATACATGTACCAATAAAGAAACTATTAAAACAGGTATTAACATAGATACAGTTAAAGAATCAAAATTGAAATTTCATAACAAATGAAGAGACTCAGAATCTATTCATGTGAATAATTTTATATTAACAGGTACATTTTCTATACCTACTTCTATAAAGGCTAGAATAGATAGTACAGTTATTGTACTAATTAAAAAACAAGTTATTATTTGGGGATCCTGAAAAACCAACTTTTCTACCAAAAAAACCTGCTATTATTGATCTAATAAAGGAAGTAATATGATAGAAAGATACATTATTTAAATTCAATTGCAACACTTCCTCTTAATCTATAAAAAGCAACAAGTATACCTAAACCTATAGCAGACTCTGCTCCTGCTACTGAAATTATATATATAGCATACATTTGTCCCACTATGTCATCGATACTTAATGAACCTAGTAATATAAGTAAAGTAATACCCTAATAACATTATTTCTATACATATAAGCATCATTATAATGTTTTTTTCTATTCAGAACAAAACCAAGTACACCTATTAAAAATAAAGCTAAAGATAAAATCATAATATATTTAATTTAAACATATCTAACTAAAAATACATTAAGTGTGGAAAACTATAAGATTTGCACTTATATCTAATTTATATTTAAAGCCAAAAGCCTTTTGCTTTAAAGTTGTGTTTTTAAACTAAGTTTTGTTTTTAAACTAAGTTTTGTATATTTAAGTAATATATTATTTTATATACTATAGCCTATAAAATATGAATATAGTATATACTGAAAATAGAGTCTTACCCCCCTGAGATTTAAACCATTATTACGCAATGTTATTTTTTTTTTAAGAAGATTATTTCTTTTTAGAGAAAAATCCTTTATCTACTAAAAAAAAAATCAGTATTTGTAAGATACCTAAAAAAAAGTTTTTAAAAACAATTTGTACTTTAAAACAAAAATACATGAATAATACAAAGAACGTGTAAAAAATATAAAGACCATAAAAAAAGATATAAACTTAGTTAGCTATTTCATGCTAAACCTGCTTCTTTCATTAATCTAACTGACTTGTATATACCAAAATCTATCCGCTTACCTATAATGTTATCAGGGTCGATACGCTCTCCACATAACTCTTTAGCTACAGCTAATTTGTATTTTAATAACATAAATGTAGAATAAGTAGATGTCAGTGGAGGAAGACCTCTATATCTTTTCAAAACCTATATCTATACGTTTGTTAATTTTATTTCTTATATCATCACTAGTATGATCATTATTTACTGTGGTTATAACATTGTCATCCATACTAGATATACTAAACCCATACTCAAGCTTATATTTGTTAAGAAGCTTTGTATCCAGATCATGCTTATGCATAATTTCTTCTGAACTACGTAAAAAAGGTAAAAAGGCTTTTTGTAACGCATCGCTATCCCTATAAGTATAAGGTAAGTTTCTTACATTAAAATTAAAATAATACTTAATTTTATTAGAGTAAGGATTTTCTCTATTAATAACAGTATCATTATCATGAGTAGACTTTGTAATATCAGTAAATGGAGACGTAGTTGAAGTACAGTCTATAGAATTATGATTATTTACAATTCAAACCGCTAATAGCACTTTCAACAAGTATATAATGTAACTGATTTTGAACATTAGGTTGTCAATCTGTAGCTACAATAAATGAAATTATCTTACCGTTATTAGGATTATACGCTATTTGTTTAAAAGCACCATATTTGTAACAAATTCCCTCCGTTCATATAGACTGTCCGTCTAGTGTGATATTATAACGCAGTTTCATTCATTCAGGTTTTGATCGGTTTAAACCGATCAAAACTCTAGTTTCGTAAATAAAAGGTTCCAACTCAAAATTAGTAAGATTAGGTTCTATATATAGGTCTTTTACTGATTTTACATGCGCTTGTTCATTATAACCAGTAGTAAGTAGAGATCGTACATTGTCATCGGGAATACTATTTGGATGTAGAAGTACATCCATAGAAATAAGCCCTTTTAACTTAGAATCATTGACTGTTTCATCCACATTATAACTAACATAACCCTTTAAAGGATCTCCATGATATTGCGTACGATTACCTGTAGTATCAAAAGGGTTCGTACTACCTGACGAACCCGGATAGGGTAATGTATTGGTTGGATTTATAGATAAAATAACTGTACTTGATAACATTAAATCAATATTGTTAGATAGTATTAACATAAAGTTTATACCCAGGATATTACTTATACATATTATACTTGAATAATACAAAGACATCTTTATTATACCTATAGTAAACCTAAAAAATAAATTAAGTATAGTAGAGCTTTTATTAGCAAGTATGTAACCAGTAATACTTCCTTTTTTACTAAAGGTATATCATGTTGTAAAATCACAAATAGAAATAGAAAAACCTCCCCAAATTACAACAACTATAAAGAGTCCTAAATAACTAAAATTATAATAATTAGAAATGGGTTGCAAACAGTCAGAAATATATTGTAAATATAAACATTCATGCATAACACGATAATAAAGAGATTTAAAGGAAAGATTTAATATTATTGAAACAAATATCCTCATAAATCATCTATTTACTTTCTCCTTATTAGCTCATAAATATATGTTTTTCAGCCAGTTATTATTCCGGGTAATTATTTGGGATTTTGGAAAATAAGCTTTTTTATTAAGAATATTTCCAATTACTGGCCCTAAAGGAAGTAATACGATACATATACACATCGTTACCGCTTTATTTCCAGATAATACAAATTTAAATGCACTTATTACAAAAAGAATTAAATCATTATACGACAATGCTATCATATGCGATAAAAAAACCTACTTCGATATTAGAAAAACTTGCTAATGTTACTATTAGTAGTAGTAACGGTAGTGGAATAATAAAAAAATACATTATTTAAATTCAATTGCAGCACTTCCTCTTAATCTATAAAAAGGAATAAATATACCTAAACTTATAGCAAACTTTTTCAGGTAACCATTTTTTTCGAGTTATTGTTTGGGATCCCGAAAAACCAACTTTTCTATCGTTTATTCTTGGTTCTAATAAAGCAAATAATGCAATAGAAAGATACATTATTCATATACATATAAGCGTCATTATAATGTTTTTTCTATTCGGAACAAAACCAAGTACACTTATTAAAAATAAAACTAAATATAAAATCATAATATATTTTATTTAAACATATCTAACTAAAAAAACAATCCAAACGTAAATTTTGAGATGAACGAGAAAAAGTAATAATTTAAGGGAAAAACTTATATCAGAGTTATATAAATAATTTGCTTTATTATTAAACTAAATTCTGTTTATTGTAATATGCCATTGTATGCTATATTATATACTCTATTATCAAGTTTATAATACTAAGGTAAAAATGACAAGTACAATACTTTTAGCCCCGAGAGGGGTGCAAAAGCACGATAAAGGCAAAAGCCCTATATTTATTATAAGTAATAGAAGTTATATCTATTAAAGTATTCTCAACTAATGATATAACTGGCATTATTATTACGAAATGAGCGAAATACAATACAGTACTGATTTGACCAAATTCTATGTAAGGAGATTCAACATGTTTAGCTCCAAGTTGCATTAATATAAGGAAATTAGCCACAAATATGTAGAAAGCTAATTTACTTAAAGGTCTAAATTGTAAACCTCTACTTCTACCAAAATCAGCAAAAGGTAAAGTTAATAATGCTAAAATAGCAGAAAACATAGCTATAACACCTAATAATTTGTTAGGTATTGATCTTAATATAGCATAGAATGGTAATAAATATCACTCAGGTACTATAGCAGGAGGTGTTTGCATAGGATTAGCCATAACGTAATTTTCACTATCACCTAACACATTGGGCATGAAAAATACAAATAAAGATATAACTATAATAAATAAAAATATTGTAATTAAATCTTTAAAAATATAATATGGAGCAAAAGGTAATCTATCATAGTTAGCAGATACACCTAATGGATTACCAGAACCTGCACCTTCATGAAAAGATATTAAATGCATTAATGCTAATGCAGCTATTACAAAAGGTAAAACAAAATGTAATGCAAAAAATCTATTTAGAGTAGCGTTATTAACTGAAAATCCTCCTCAAATAAATTCAACTATGTCTTGTCCTATTCAAGGTATGGCACTCATTAAATTAGTAATAACTGTAGCTCCTCACAATGACATTTGACCGTAAGGTAAAACATAACCCAAAAAATGCTGTAGCCATCATAACTATAAGTATATACAGTTCCAATAGTTCAAGTCAATGTTCTAGGCGCTTTATATGAGCAGTAATACATACCTCTACCTATGTGTAAATACACTAAAAAAGAAAAATGCTGATGCTGTATTAGAGTGTAAATATCTTATTAATCATCCATTATTCACATCTCTCATAATATGTTCCACTGAATTAAAAGCTTCTAGTGTACTAGGATTATAGTGCATAGCTAAAGTCACTCCTGTTATTATTTGTATTATTAAACAGAAACCTAATAGTGAACCAAAATTTCATAAATAACTTAAATTAGATGGTTGAGGTGAATCTATTAAGTATGAATTTACTGGACTTAATAGAGGGGTGACTCTTAAATACTCTCATTGGTAAAAGTAAAAACAAGATAATAGAATATTAATTAACTTACATTAGATGACTTTGATTAAAAAATATGAAAAATATAATTATTAATAGTGTAATTATTTTTGTGATATACCTATTTTCACCTTACTAATGTATTTATAATATATATTATTTAATTGTATTTAAAATTTATACATTATAATACATAAAGTATAGTAATTTTAATTATTATAAATATTAGTTTATCTTCTTACTGTTATTACTATAGCCCCTATCATAGATAGTAAAAGTATTATAGAAATTATTAAAAGTAATATAGGGTAAGATGTATATATAATATTACCTATGCTATTAATATGTGATGTACTAGTTATAAAAGTATCTCACGTATAGGCACTACAGTTATACATATTATCGTTATACATTGTTAATGTATTACTAATATCTTTTATAAACATATTATTATTATCAGATATATTATTTTCAACTAAAAATACATTTTCTCCATGATTGTATAATGTCATAGATATTCTAGATATTATAACAAATACAGTTATAATAAATAAGGATAAGGGAATACTGTTGTTATTGTCTGTTACAAGTTCTGATATCCTCACATTTATTAACATTAATATGAATAAAAACAAATATAGATACTGCTCCAACATATACTAGAAGATATGATAACCCTATAAAAGATGCGTTTAATAATATAAGGTAACAAGCTACAGCTGAAAAAAGCAAGTATAAGATTTAATATTGAAATTATAGGATTCTTGGATGTTATAACATATATACCACAAGATATAATAAATAAATAAATAATAGTATTATTAATTATATATTCTATATTATTTTCGTTAAAAATTAGCATATTCATTAAATTATTATATTACAATCCTCTAAAAGCTATTATAAATTTAAATTAGTAATTAAAGTGTTTTTGCATCGCTTAACCTGACAAAACCTTAGAATGTATATCCGAATGATAATTCATTTAACAATCCATAATAAAAAACCTTAAATTTGAAAAGGATTGCTGTAATTATATAATTGTGATATACCTAGTGTATAATAACCATAGACTTGTAATATAGGGTTTTGTATTACTTAAGGTGTTTTTACACTTTTCGCCTCTTTTTCGGTTTTAGCTTTTATTTTAACATTTTTGCTAGCAAAAATATTGTAAAGGATGAAACAACATCATAGTCCTATATTTATAGAGAAAATTATAGAATGCAGTATTAGTAATGATTTTTATTGGCAGTAATAATGCAAATAGTTTTGTCCTTAAGGTATGAAAAGCCTTAATTTTTACATTGTCTATCTTTTTACATAAGGCTTTTGCACCTCTACTGGGGCTAAATCTAGGGCTTTTTGGCAAATATCGAATGGGGTTAGTTATATGTTATTAAGTTAAAGATCCCACAAAAATAATTTTATATTAAAGTAATATTTGTATATATAATATCAAAAACGTATACTAATACAAGGTACAATTACTATAAGTGCTATTACAATAGGCAATAATATTGTTCATGAAAAGAAAATACATAAGTTGGTCAAAACGTATTCTAGGAAATGAAGCCCTTACTCATATGAAAGTAAATACTATAATACTAGATTTTATACCCAAAGTTAGTCCATATATAATACCTGCTGTTAGAGGTGACTGTAATGTACCTGATAAAAGGTATTCTTTAACTATATGCATTTCATACTCCAACCCTATATTATCTATGATATATTCTATTATTCAATTTAAATATGAGAATTTCATTAAATAACCTCCTAAAAATAATATAGTTGTTAGTATACACATAAGAACTATACTTGCCATATTCAGCCAAAAAGAAAAAAACAAATATTACAGCAGAATGTTCTGTCATAAAACCACTTACTAGTTCCGACTCCGCTTCAGCTAGATCAAATGGAGCTCTGTTAGTTTCTGCTACAGAACCTATAAAAAATATAATTAATAAAGGCAATAAGGGAAAAGCAAATCATACTGCTTTTTGTGCTTCTATATTACTAGTTAAGTTTAAACTTCCACTTAAAAAAACTACTAATAGTATTACTGAACTAAGAATTAATTCGTAACTTATTAGCTGAGCTGTACTTCTTAAAGAACCTAAAAAAGCATATTTAGAATTAGCAGATCAACCTGCTAACAATATACCATAAGTAGCTAATGATGAAACAGCTAACATGTATAATATACCTAAATCAAAATCTCATACAGCTAATCCGGGTCCATAAGGTATAACACCATAACCTAAAAGTGAAAATATTAAAGTAATAATAGGTCCTAAAAAAAAATAATACTATGTTAGCTTGAGTAGGAGACACATATTCTTTTAACAATAACTTAAGGGCATCAGCAAATGCTTGTAATATACCGTAATATCCTACTACATTAGGACCTAATCTTCTTTGCATACTAGCCATTGTCTTTCTTTCTGCTACTGTTACAAAAGCCACTATTAGTAAAGCGGGCACTGTAATAACCAATACTTCTATTATAGAAACCAAGGTTTGAGTATATATCATATGCTTTCTAATAAAAATAATATGTTTTAGATTATTGTTATTTATATTTATTGCTATTATATTATATTTTAAATTTACGTTTATAACACATATTAATTATATTTTATATTTTTAGTTAAAGGGGGATTTTGCACCCCTATCGATAATAAAAGGAGCTTGAAGATTATGGGGCTTCTGCACCCCTCCTGGGGCTAACACATTTGAAGGACAAAATAATTCTAACGCCAGGAGCGCCATAACACTTTTTAAAGACCTAAAAATACCTTAGTATTTTTATGGTCCCATATTAAAGTTATAGTTTTAATAAACTTTTTATTTATATTCTCTTATAAATATATATACCCTAATAAAAGATCTACTGGGTTACAAGCAAAAGCCCTTTGCTTTCATCACTGTTATAATCATAAATCTATAGACATTTTAGTTTTAGAATAATAGTTAAATAATAAGTTAGAATTTAAGCAACATATAATATTAAAAATGCCATCATAAGTGCAAATAATCCTGTAGCTTCTGAAAAAAGCAAAACCTAAAATTGCATAAGAAAAACAATTGTCCTCTTAATGAAGGGGTTTCTAGCTACTCCTAAAATAAGAGCTCCAAACACTACTCCTATTCCTACACCCGCTCCTATAAGACCTGTAGTAGCTAAACCTGTTCCAATTAATCTTGCGGCTTTGTAACATATAATTAATAAATTAACTACTATTCGTTATTTTTAAGATAAATACCTTAATAAATATGCATATATTATTTCTTTTTATACTTTATAGTAATAATACAAGGCTTTTGCCTTTATATTCTTCTAAAAGTTCTATTAAAGATTTCACGTTGTATACCTAGAGGATGAAGTCTATTTCCACCAAGTAATAGATCCTGAGTATCATTTACCATAAAAGAATTATAACTAATAAGATCATCAATCTTTTGCATATATGATCTTCTTATATATTCATTGTGTGGCATTACTCTTCCTCATGCATCTCTTGATCTTCAATCTAATTGGGTATTAGATAATTTGTTCTTTTAAAACATCCAACGTAGTACCTATTTCTTCAAACGACCTAATTTGTTCATATTTAATTATAAAACTTTCAAGATATGTATAAACCAATAGTCTATTTACTCCTGGATCAAAAAATTTAACTAATAATCTGTTATTTTCAGAATATAAAGTAAAGCTATAAGTTTTACAACATTGAAACAACTTAATTTTTATACCAGTATGTATTCCTATTTCACTTTCTAAACTATCTAAGAATGACGTATATGTAGTACGAAATGCAGCTTCATTATCAAAATATGTAGGTATAGGTAGAATATTATCAAGGGCCATGATGTAATATTACATGTGGAGGTATACGTAGTGTATACGGAGTTTGCAAGTCTGTATCACCTAGAATAACAGCAACTGCAGCACCATTTATCATATTTAAATATGGGTACTGGTACCAGTTTTTTTTGGTGTTATTACTAATGGAGCTCCCATACATTGAAAAAAACTTTTAATAAATACATATGCAGATCTATATCAATATATAAAATATTTAATACAAAAATTATAAACTTCTAGAAATCTAAATATGAAAGGTAAAATTCATTCTATTTCCAAAAATATAGGTAAGGTACTAAACATGATATATATATTATCATGGCAAAATATTGATAAAATTGATAATAATGTTATTGATAGTACACTTAATTTAAGTTTAGATGTTATAAATCCACTATAAATATTTGTATATAAATGTCACCTAATATAAGCAGATATAAAAAATAAGGCTGGAGAAATAATGATCATTAAGTATTTAACCTCAAGCATCATAAGACCAAAAGCAAATCCTAATCTAATAAGACACAAGCTAACTATAGATATTCCAAGATATAGGAGATTAAGATTTTTCATCTCTCTTTTAATTATTTTCTTCATATTCATTTTAATCATTTTTTTCATATCTATTTTAATTACTTTTAGTATACTGTCTACTATCTATATATAAAGCGTTTTTTCCTAATTCAAAAGCAAACCCTAATGTTAAAACTAGGAAAAAATATAAGCACAATAACCAAACCAAATATACCATTTGTGTAAGCGCTCTGTGCATATGGAGAATACTAATAATATTTCTAAGTCAAATAATAAAAACAGTAAAGCAAATACAAAAAAAGATATATTAAATTCACTTCTAGTTTGCCCTAAAAATGAATGAAAACCACATTCAAATACACTTTTCTTTTCCTCGTAAGGATTATGAGGAGCAAATATTATATTTATTGCTAATAATATTATAGCTAATAAGGGAATAAATAAAAAAAGAAAGATTGACTTGTCATTATAGCTTTAATGTTATTGACAGTATACTGGCTACTCTTAATCATTCATTAGGTATAAATATGAAAAGTTAGTATTATAAACGTTAATATAGATATTACGACATTTAATGCACTATTGATTTTATATACGTTATAATATTGTATATTTTGAGAATCATAAATATTCATTAATATACATTTGTTCTCTTTTTGGTAAAGTATTATAAGAAACATGGTTAGCTTTTGCTTCATTTAAAAGAATTGATTTAAATACTGAATTATCTAAAGCTGCAGCTGCACGTGAATATTTGTAATTATCATTATAGAAAAACATGTTTTTTATAATATTTAAATAATAAACAGCACCTATAACACTAGTAATAACAGCAATCAATGTAATAAATACGTATCCTTCAGCTAATGCAGCACTTAACACCATTTGTTTAGCAAAAAAAACCTATTAAAGGAGGTATACCTACAAAAGAGAATAAAGTTACTGCTAAACTAATAGCCATATAAGAGTTTATATAAAAATAACCCTTTAATTGACTAACTAATTGTATAGGTGAATAATTCATTTCAGATATACTATGAGCTTCTTCCTTAGATAACCCACCAGTATTTATTATATTATATTCACTTTTCTGTTTATTAAAACTATTAGCATTTAAAGCAAAACCCATTGCTATTAAAATAAAAAATGCATTAACGTTAGATATAGTATATTGTATTATATAGAATACATATCCTTGAACAGACTCTATAGTAGTAACAGACAATGCTAATAATATAAATCCTACATGACTAATTGTACTGTAAGCAAATAGTCTTTTAATTCTATGCTGAGTTAAACCTAGTAAAGATCCTATAACTAAAGATAATAAACTACTAACAACTATTATATCTTTTCAACCTCAAGTATGTTGTAAATATAATCTCTTGTATTTGCCTTATCCGTATAAGATATATCTATTATATTTCCTATATCGTTCACGTTTATTGATCCCATATCAGTAGAATAAGTAGGAGAAATGTAAGCATTAATTACTAATTGTAGCATAAATACAAATATAGTATTTTAGGTATTATAGCTACAAAGGCTGTTACTATAGTAGGTATACCGTCATAAACGTCAGGAGATCAGAAATGAAAAGGGGGGCGAGCACTTACTTTAAACAAGAATCCAACTATTATTATCACCAACGATATAGTTATATAATTAGGTATATATAAACTATATATTGATTCAAAACTTAACTCTTGATTATACAAAATAGTGTCTATACTATTTATAATATATATATTTTCTAAGTTAGTTGTACCTGAGTTAACATAAAAAAGTCCAGACCCAAAAAGTATAAAACAAGAAGACATACACCCTAATAAGAAGTAGGTTAATCCACTGTTTGTAGAAGATTCTGAATCTCTATACAAAGTACATAGTATATATAAACCATAACTTTGTAATTCTATTGCCAAAAAACATTGAAATAAGATCAGTAGTACTCATTAAAAATATAGCACCTGATATAATAAATAACGTTATTAAAGCATATTCTATAATTTCTAATTCACCATTCTTTTTTACACTTTTTTTTATTGTATCTATTAATGTATGTATTAAAGGAGAATAATTTTTAGTTAAATATTTTTCTTCATAATTTCCTTCTGAACTAGTATAATGTGAATCTTCAAATTCTTTATAAACCGTATTTGGTTTATCATATAAATAATAAACCATACGATTTAGATCTGTAAAATATAGAATTATTGAGTATATTGATGCTCTATTGAAAGATGTTAATATTAGTATTATACTAGCAATAACAATTATAAACAAATTAAAACTTTGTGTAAATGTATTTATGGTAAACATACCTCCATATATACCTATACCTTTTTCTAGAGATTTAACAAATATATTGTTATATAATATAAATGAAGCTAATAATAAACTTTGTATAGACATTCTACTATATATAATTGATTTTTCTTTTTCTTAATGACTGCACTAGATAGTATAGATAATATCAAAACGGTGATTATCATATGGTTAAAGTAAAGCTCACATAAAGCTTTTACCAGGGTAACTAGTTTTAAATACTTAAGGTAAAAATCTTTTAACACTTAAAGACCTAAAAATACTAAGGTATTTTTTATGGTCCCTTTATGTATTAATCTATTTAAAACCTTAGTTCTACTCTGTAAAAGTACGTAATTGGATTGGCTAATTAGAACTGAAGCTAATATATGCTAATGTTTTATAGTTTGTGTTGAGTTGAGGATTTTTACCTTAACTAGCCAGGGGGGAGAAAATTGAATTCTCATTATTAATGCATGAAATTAACGTTTTAACCTATTAAACTACCCTAGCCTATAAAATGTGGTTTATATCTACATTATATAGTTATAATGTCTATTATTATCTCCTTTATTTTACAAAGGCAAAAGCCCTCTGTAACTATTTAGATTACAATAATTATAGTATTATAAAGATAAGGGAGGGATGCCCCGATTTGAACGGAGAACCTACTGTGCCACATACAGTTATTCTACCTATTGAATTACATCCACCTTTAATTATGCTGGAGTGATTCGAACACTCAATAGTAAACATCAAAAATTTATGACTTACCGATTAGTCTACAGCATATTTTTGAGGTTTGTAGCCATAAATGTTTAATACTACAAGTTCCAGTAGGGGTGCAAAAGCCCTATACGGTTGTCCGGAGTTGAAACCAGAATTTTTCAGTCCGTAGCCGAGTAGTTTTGCCATTAACTTACAACCGCGTAACATAGTTATATAGACTAAAGCTCTTTGCAACTTTATATAGTACTATATACTTTAAATTATTATTGCGCTGCAACCTTAAATAAGAGATAGGTGACTTGAACACCTAACCTGCCGTGTGTAAAACGGATGCTCTACCAATTAAGCTAATCCCTTTTACAAATATCTATATACTCTAAATAAAAGCCTCTTGTTTATTAAAAATAAAATACCAATTGATATTAAATTGTAGTGTTAAATACAATAATTGATTATGTAATAATACGTATTTAAATAAATATACTTAATGAGTATAACTAGTAAGTTAATTTTATAAATATAAAGTTAAGACTTTATCCAGAACGCATCATTTTTTTTTAGTTTAAGGTAAATCCGACTTGAACGGATACGATTTATATCAAATAGTCCTAAGCTATTCATGTCTGCCAATTCCATCATTACCCTTTTTATTTTTTATAATTATTA
This sequence comes from Persea americana, assembly GCA_029852735.1. Lineage (NCBI taxonomy): Eukaryota > Viridiplantae > Streptophyta > Magnoliopsida > Laurales > Lauraceae > Persea > Persea americana. The sequence goes on from JAQQXO010000311.1 coordinate 29,201, forward strand.
TTATTATTATTAGTTTTATACTAGTAAAAATAAAAAGCAGTATAAAATACTTTTGTACCCTTTTTCCTCACCTTATAAAAATAAAGTGGAAGTGGAGGAAGTAATATATCTGTAAACATAATACGTTTTAAATATAATGTTACAGGCCTTATATATATCTACTAAAACAAAAGTTCTTTATCTTTTTTTTATTTATAGTTATTATTATTTATCCTTTTCACTTTGTTCAAATAACCTTTTATAATTCCTTTTATTAGCCTCAAATATACCTTCGTTAACCTCTGTTCACATAGATTGATTTATTGCTATATCTTTGTTAGATAGATTTTTATACTCTAACATCTTGTTTTGTAAACCTCTATCCAACTTACCTATTTCTTTAGATAATTTATTAGCATCAGTAGATGACGTACTCATGGGAACTGAAAAACTTAGAGCTCCATCTTCTTCATAAAACTTTAAATCATTATCTCATTTTATATTATGAGTTTTTCAATAGTAGTTTCTTGTTCTTTTAGCACATTTCTCATTTTATCCCATATAGCCTCAGTAGCTATATCATGAGCTGTAGGAGTACGATCAACATTCTTTCTAAAATTAGGGTATTTAGCATGAAATTCCTTTTCAATTTCAGTTTCTTCTAAAAGAAAAAAGTCTTTAGAAGGAGAACCTTTAGAGGAACTTCTAGAAGGAGAACCTTTAGAAGAATTCTTAGAATCACTATCTACCATGCTTAATGTATTTAACCCTTTTTTTATCCCATCTACATTTACTTTATGCGCAAATAAAGGTTTATGAAATGTATCGTCTAATAAATACTCCAATAACGACATCAATATAAACCTAAATAACGCGATAATAAAAAAATAACTGATGTCAATAATTTTCTAATTCCCCTTTTATCGGTAGATAATCAAAAAGATACAAGTATAAATACCTAATAACTATAGCAAATATGAAAGAGCAAACTAAGGTAAGAAAGCTACCTATAGTGAATTTTTGTTTAAGGATGTTTATAAATTTAATTGTTTGTTTTCTCATTGTCTGTTTTCTCATTGTTTGTTTTTAATAAATTATTGTCTACCTCTTAATCATTCGTTTAGTAACGTTGTTATATACATTAGATAAATCTATATTTTTTATTAAATATAATATACATCTAGCGTCCCCCAACACTAAACTATATTATATTACATATCTAAATATAGACTTTTATTTCCATTAAGTAAAAACCAATAGAGCTAATACTTAAATCCCCCTCCTCCCAGGCATTTGCCTGGGAAGAGGGGTTGCTTGAGGGTAAGATTTGAACTTACAACCTAAACATCTTCAGAGTTCCGCTCTACCAGATTGAGCTTCCCAAGCTTGCATTACTGATGGAGGTATTAGGACTCGATCCTAAAATGACGATATGCAAAATCGTTGTTTTACCAATTAAACTATACCCCCTATAGGACTTTTATATTTAACTGTATATTTGTTTGTCCCCAGAAGTGGTGCAAAACCTCTTTATATCTAATTATTATACAGTTAAGTATAAAACTAAGATTAAACCTGTATCTGTTAGCATTTAAAGGCATAAACCTTGTATTTTAGCGTTTACAGACAAAATACTTATTATATACAAAATAACCCACTCGGGGTTCGAACCCGAGATGTGACGGTGAAAATGTCATGTCTTAACCACTTGACTAGTGGGGTCTTTATGGTATTTCTACTCTGGATCTATAAATTTACAATAAATTATATAAAACTACCTACTTTATTGTATATAATTTACCCGAAAAACGACTTGAACGTTTATGATATTTAATCAATAAAACTTAAGCTTATCCTGTCTACCAATTCCAGCATTCGGGCTATTATTTGTTATATTTTAATAATTGTAAAACTATAATAACATTTACAGTTTTGAAACTCATAAGGGCAAAAACCCTTTAAGGTTAAAGTGATTTGAACACTTATCTAAACTATCATGAGCAGTTTGCTCTACCAATTAAGCTATAACCTTTAAGAATTTAGATCATAATCTGTAGCTTTAGCCCCAAGAGGGGTGCTAAAGCCCTATATTATAGACTACAGTCGTATCTCTATTTTAATACTTTTTTTCTTTTTTTATAGAACCAGATTGAATAAAAAGCTATATCTACTATTAATATAACTGTAACCTTTAAAAAAGATATAGGAAGTATATAACCCAATATATAGGAACTATAAGACTTGAACTTATATTACAGCGATTAAAAGTCGCTTGCTTTACCATTAAGCCAAGCTCCCTTTAAAATACTACAACATTCTCCCGCTCACTATTTTACTCTCACTCCTTATTATATCTATACAACCAATATTAAAGCTACGATAGAGAACAGAGTATAGTAGTAACCCGTATATAGAGTAGTGTAATAAATATAAATACTTGTGTAAAGAATAAATACAAAAATTGGAGAACCACATATTATTTTATTAGCCTGATGTAAGTATCGCACTTACTTATACTGATTACAAAACAGTCGCATTGCTTTTATGCTAAACAGGGCTCATATATAAACATCTATAAAGGCAAAAGCCCCTATGTTCACAATACCTATTACTTACTCTGACACTTTTCTAATTGAAAGTTTTGAAAAAAGTTGGCAAAGTATTTGGAGCACAATATTCCTAAAGATTATATGTTAAAAATTAAGTCTTTAACAAAATTAGTATTTTTTACCTGAAAAGATTTAAAAATATTATAGCAAAAACCTAAATTGTGTAGTTTTTTCGTAGTGTTATCCTACGTTGTATTTAAGAATATCTTAAAGTAAGTATCACGTCTATATGCATTCAACACTTATCTTTAGCTAACGTAGGCTTATTCTGTTGTGCCTATTTGTTTTTGGTATATAAGTAGTAATACCTTTTAACTTGAATTGTTAAAAAAACGTCCATGGAACACCAACGGTTCATAGAATAGTAACTACTCACGATTCTCATGGTAACATTTTAAACGCTTATATAAACAGCAGATTAACCATAGGTTAGCATACCTAACTCCTTTCGTACGAAAGGGCTATCTTTATTTTAATCTAATTTTCCTCTAGAAGATAGAAACCATACTGTCTCACGACGTATTTAACCCAGCTCGTGTAGCTCTTTAATTGACGAACAGTCAAACCCTTTATGACTTCTACATTCACATGGATGAGCTAAGCCGACATCGAGGTGCCAAACTACGCACTCAATTTGTACTCTCTGGCGTAATTAGCCTGTTATCCCTAGCGTAACTTTTTCATTAATCCAAGACCCTTCCTTTATGCGTCTCGTGATCTTATGCCCTGCTTACGCAACTGTTAGACATGTAAGTCATACAGTAAAGCAAGATTTAGCCGTTTTAAACCATTAAGATATATATCATTATTATTATAAATGCACATTACATATAAATAACATTATATTTATAAAATATCAAATTACTATAAATTTTTTACCTACTATTTCCCCACATAGATAATCTTACCTGATAATAAAAATTGAAAGTTATAATATAAATTATAGTCTACCTTATGTAGATAAATAACCAATTAATAAATTAAATATTGTTTACAATTAATTCTATTATCCTTAACGGAAAAATAAAACTAACTCTAAAATATTAAAAACATGAAGCTTTTGGATACACCCAGTTACTATATATGGGATCTGTGCCCCGCATAAACTGTCTATTAGTAAGTGCACATTTCATGGAAGCCATTTTCTAAGGCAAAAGCCTTTTACTTTGTACTCTAAACTTCCAAATAAATGTTTTCTATATAATAACGGTTATAAAGGCGTTTCAATTCTATCTTATCAATTACCTTGTCCGCTGAAAATTCCATTATTAATATCAACCACTAAAAACAGTAAAGCTGCATAGGGTCTTCTCGTCTATCTAGAGGTAAACTGTATCTGCACAGTTATTCCAATTTCACTGAGTCAATTATCGAGACAGCTGTATGTATCGTTACATCATTCATGCAAGACCGCATTTAACGGCCAAGGTATTCCGCTACCTTAGGACCCTCATAGATAAAGCCGCCATTAATTGGGGCTTCCTAATTGATTTAAGCCTGCTTAAGCTAAATTGATTAGTTTACTAACCAACATCGGGCAGACATCACACTCAATACTTTGATTATACATCTTATGCAAAGTGCTTTGTTTTAATTAAACAGTCGTACAACACCATTTTATGCTTCCTTCTTTAAGACTATTAGAACTAAAGCGGCACACCTTATCCCAAAGTTACGGAGTCAATTTGCCGGAGTTCCTTGATAATTGTTATCTCAAACGCCTTTGTATTCTCTACTTGCTTACTTGTGGTAGTTTTTAAGGTACGGTTTTGTAGGCTTATCCTTTACCCGGGAGTGATCTCGACCTGAAAATAAAGGACAATATATATGAAGAGAGAAGCTTGTATAAGCCCAAAGTCTCACATATATAATACTCCGAACTTTTTTCCTGAACTGTATCTACAACATACAGTTTAAAAGTCTTCACAGTTTGCAAACTACTTCTTTTGCTCATCACATATTTCTTTAGAAATTTAATTTAGAGGCCGTTGTATAATGTATACCATAAGCTTAAGGCGAGGGATTATCCCTTTTTCGTTACTCATGTCAGCATTATCACTTGAATTTACATTGCAAAAAGCCTTATGCTTACATGGAATTGTAAATGAATTCACACGATGCCATATTCAATGTTCTGCTACCCTATAAATAAGAAATATGTAATTCTTACTTATAGACAAGGTTTTAGTATATTATTTAGATCCGTTAAATCACCGATGCTTTAAACTAAAATTATTGAAAGGTTTCAAAGGCAAAAGCCTTATGTAATATACAGCGTTCTGTTACGAGTTCTTAAAAAGATGGCTGCTTCTAGGCCTACTTACTGTCTGTATACGAATAGTACTATCTCAATTTCACTTAATAATTATTTTGGAACTTTAAACACTTGTTCTGGGCTGTTTCCCTTTAGACATACAACCTTATCGCACTATGTCTGATAACTTAAAATACATTACTGTCATTCTGAGAGCGAATACTCACTGATAAAGTCTTCACGACCCCCCAATATATATAGAAATTTTATAATCTATCTGAGATCACAGTCCTGTACCTACAGTAATGTTTTGTTGTTAACTTTTTCAAATCACCTACTTAAATAGGTTTCGCAGAAAACCAGCTATCTTAGTCAGTTTTGTCTTTCACTAACCTACTACAATTCTTTGGATACCTTTACAACGGTAACCCATTCGAACTTTTATAATCCTGATCATAGTAAAATCACTAAGCTTCGGGTCTAACAATAAATACTAACTTGTTAATTAAAAATTGATTTACCTAGGTAAAGTTATAGCTATCCTCGTATATATTGTTAACTTGCTGACCCATTATGCAAAAGGTACGTTCTTATTGTGCTACTATGCATAGTTAGAACTGCTAATAAAACCACTAGTTAAGAATTCCCTCACGGTAAATTTTAACTATAGCTCATGTATTATATTTAGTCTTAGAGAAAGGTTTCCCTAGTAGTTCAAACATTATTCTCGTTTTACTTTAAGACTTAGTTTACATTATAATGTAAAATCTCATTTGATTTATATTCCTGAAGCTAATAAGATATTTCAATTTACTTCGTTTTATACTGAGTTTACTCTAAGGGATTCACTCTTAAGATATATAGATATATATTTTTTAGTATAGTATTAAGTTTTTATTGAAATAAATAATCTATAAAAAACATTATACTATTCTATTTTTATCATAAGTTATTGTTCAAATGTCCCTTTAATACATGGCGTATCTGCCCTAATGATCTCTTTTTATACTATTGTGTATTTGGTAAAGCAAGAGCCTTGAACAAATACAAATAATATAATACATAAAAATATTAAGGAAAAAGCCTGTTGATTTTAAGACTATAATTTTAAATTAATGCGGCTAAAGGGGTCGAACCTTTGTCAACTGGTCATGAGGCAGTTATGTTACCGTTACACTAAACCGCATTATATTTGTTATTGTAAAAATATAATTAATTAATCATAAAACATTAGTTTATTATATTCAAATAAAAAATTGTTACTTAACATACTATACTATACTAAATACTTCATAAATACAATTTAAGACAATAACTTTATACTTAGTACTGTAGTTAAAGACAAAAGTCCTTTAAACTTAAGAATAACTATAGACGAAATTATATCAAATATTTCGGATTATTATGATTTGAACATAACTGTTTCTCAACCCAAATGAGACGCCTAACCAACCCGGCCCTAATCCGTATATAGCGTACAGGTTTAGCTTTCCCCTCTTAAAAAAAAAGGGGGGGGGGCCAAAGTCCTATACTAAAGTTATATCATCTAATCTAGAGGGCTTTTACCTTTAAAAGTAAACTATCCTAACGCCAGAAGCGCTATAAAAAATATAAAACTCAGAGAATATCCGATTCGAACGGATGTAGTTTTTCAACTAAATAAGTCTCAAGCTTACCACTATAAACCACTCAGTCAATTCTCTTGTAAACCTAAGTTGATACTGCAGCCCTAGGTGTATAAGTGTTTACAACTCCCTAGTGTAATTAACATATACAATCCTATATAAATAATAGTAATAAAAACTGATTCTTCAACGATTTGAACGTTGAACTTACTCTTATCAAAAGTACACTTTACCTATTAAGTTAAAGAACCATTTAAAAATTGTTGTGTGGCAGGCTTTTGCCAATTCCAAGAGCACTCAGATTTGAACTGAGAATTTGAAGTCTGAAGCTTCCTATTTTCCCTATTAAACTATACTCTTATAATATCTATATCTGTACAAAGCTTTTGGTTTTAGGTGAAATTTTGTGTTGCTAAAGCTTAATAAAATTATAGCTATAGATATCCTAACCCTTTACACGGAAAAAAACGGATTTGAACCGTTAAGTGAAATCACAATATTTAGCAAATATCTTGTCTTACCTATGACTATTTTTCCTTTAGTTTTATATATTAAATATTTAAATAATACGAAATTCTATTTACAAGCCGTAAGTACTTGGTACGAGTTAAGTCGGTTTCGATCCGACATCTACTCTCTTGACAAAAGAGTCCTTTGCCTATTAAGTTATTAACTCTAGTTTTAATGTTTTGTTCCTAACGCCAGAAGGGCTAGAAAAAATTATTATTAAATATATAGCCTTATATTTAATTATTATTAAATAATTATACATCCAACCGGATTCGAACCGGTACAATTCGTTTGGAAGACGAGAAGTCTACCGTTAACTTATAGATGTTTTATTTGTTTATTTTTATTATTTATTTTTATCACTTACCTTGTTTATTTATTTTTATTATTTTATTATTTTTATTTATATTTTTTTTTGTTTTTTGTTAGTACATTAATATAATTGTGTAAAGTGAAACCCTAAAATAAGATGTTTATATATAATTTTTATATTGAAGTTTGAATAGACATAATGCTAAAATAAAGTTATAAAAGGATATAAAAAATGAAAATAGACCAGTGTTTTTGACAGATTAATTTACTATAGTATAAACTTTTATAAATTATAAAACAAAAAACTTATCATCTTCATGTGCTATGAGTAAAAGGTAAAGGACGAAATGATGCTTTAAGTGCTACTTTATTTAATATAGGAGAGTTTTCTAACAATGTTCTATACTGTTGTTTAAGGATATGATTTCTATATAAATAACGCTCAAGTAATGTATCATGCCTCTCAAATCAATAACGAGTATTTACTTGATAAGGTGCAGGACCGAAAAGCTGTGATGAATCTGCAACTGAAGCTCTATAAAGTTCCCATCTTCTAGTATAAAGTGTGTTACCTAAATCAAAATTACGGTTTATACAAAGTCTTAACAAAACGCTTTTACCTTTATTAACCTCTAGATCAACAAAAGGAGCCGCAATTTGGTTAAGATTTAATTGCGCCTCAGCATTAGTAAGAACATTGTGCATTCCTTGTCCACCAGCACCATTAGGTATACTATGATTTCAATTAATTATAGTTCCGCCTGGGCCATATCAACTGGAATCAACTGATAAAGGAATATTGTTAGGTCCTAATACTCTGGCTACAGTGTCATCAGATGGAATAGGGTTAATTATTCAGTTATTCCATCTAGGATCTACTCAACCAAATGCTCAAGGGTTACCATTAGCATTTAGAGGACCTTTTCAGTCTCAAGGTACATTAGCAAAATAATCAGGTCCTCCAG
>JAQQXO010000312.1:0-37452 GCA_029852735.1 Persea americana
GCCGCCCAACGTTCAGCAAATTCCAGATCGGGCGTGAGGAGGAGAGGTCGCAGATCGCGCAAGAAGATTGTGTCCATATCTATGTAGAAACCTCCTTCGAGGTGCAGAAGAATGAAGCGCACACTGTCAGAGACTGCTACAGCGCCACGAGGGATCAGATAGTCCTGAAAGACGAGGTTGATACCATCGTCGAGCTCCTCGATCTGATACTCAGGAGGGATGTAGACTTGATGCGGGTATCGCCATTCTCGAAGAACAATCACCTCCTTGTTCATCATGTGTATGAAGGGCTTCAAATAGGGTGAGTCTGAGTTCTTGGCGAGTATATCCGTGTCATAGTCAGCGTCAAGCCATATATACATGCGGCTGCATTTTATGTTTTGTGTATACAGGAAAGACTTCAGCATAAGAGAGACTCGCCATGTTATCGGTCCACGCCAGTATGTATGATATTTCATCGGATTTGCCGGGTCACAAGCAGTTCCTGAGTCATTTTCGTCAATGATGTGATACTTTACCTGCCCGTCTCGTAGGTAGTCGACACAATTACGTGTATCCCGCCAACCTTCTATACCAGTGCCGTTGCAAGCGATCAGTACGGCTGTCTGATTGACGTATGCTCTTTCGTTTGGTCTCTTCCCCAGGAATGCCATGTTCTCATTTTGTACATCGAAGATCGCCCTCGGAGCAGGATTCTGTTCTATAGGTCGTGGCGGAGGTCGTAAATGTATATCGAGCGGGTCGCGACCGCCCAAATGTGAATTCATAAGGAGGAGAGACATAACAGCCAGGATAGTCATTCCAGTAATGGGTAATAACCATTTCGCTAGAACAACGAGTAAATTTCGGGCTTGCATCTCGCCAGATGTCAGCTAGAATATAAGGTTCGATGGGGCGGAAATAAGGTCGCGTCAGTATTTCGTCCGAGTACGTATTGAAAGTGCACTATGAGAAGTACCTGTGCATTGAAAGTGATGAGGAAGGTCAGTGCTCGATACTGAGTCTGCCTCTGCCTAGTGTTTCATAGTTGTGTTGTTGATATCTGGTGCAGGGGTTGGATATAAATAGCTTCAAGGTTTCGTTTGCTTTCACCCAAGGAGCATTGAATTTGGATTTTGAGGGGAAGAAAGACCAGGCGCAGTAATATGCATACAGAACTCTAGTAAAACGCCGGCACCAGGAGCTCCACGGATGGAAACTATCTACGAGCTCGATCATATATTCCGTATATTATAGTCCTTCCTCAAGTATGCTGCATACACCTCCCTGTAAATGTCAAGACTACGGTACCAGTAAACATTGCTCAACTGATTTCACCGCCACAGCCGAAAAGGGCCTGAGCTCCAAGGCCTAGGCGCTTCTAAACGTTCAGGATCTCCCCACAATTGCTTCAATTAGATGACGACTGGCAAGGGTACTTACGGGTGCATGACTTGACCCAAGAAGACAGAAGCTTCTGCAGAGGCCAGAAAGACGTATGATGGAGCAATCTCAGATGGTTGCGCTGGTCGACCTAAAGCCGTTGATTCACCGAAGTCCTCCATTTGTTCTGCAGGACGAGAAGCTGGTTGTAGCGGTGTGTGCACTGGTCCAGGGGCTACTGCATTCACACGCACACCACTCTTACTGATCTGACTCGCCAAGGATCGTGTAAAGGCAACGATAGCGCCTTTGGTCGAGGAATAGTCCAAGAATCCAGCAGAGCCCCGGTACGCCGTCACGGAAGTGGTGTTGATGATACTGTCACCCTTACTCAGGTGTGGTAAAGCGAACTTGGTTAGAGCTATCATCTGGATGATATTGCTCTGGAAAGTCGATTCGACGTCATCGAGATCTATCTCTTTGATGTCCTTGCAAGTTATTTGCTTACTTGCATTGTTCACCAAGATATTGAGCTTGCCGAATCTTTCCATATGCTGGTCCACGATCGTCTTCACGCCGCGAAATTTCGTGAGGTCGTACGGTATGAGGAGACATTCTGCACCTTCCGTCTCGACTAGCTTCTTCACTTCGTCTGCATCCTTTTGCTCTTCCGGCAGGTATACAATCGTGATTCCACTGACGCCTTCCCGAGCATAGAGCACAGCGACCGATCGACCGATACCACTACCATGAGCATGGTTTGACTGAAGCTTACGAGTCTCCGCCTGTTATAATAGCAGTCTTGCCCTTCAGCTTCCCAACTCCCCGGTATTCCTGCACGCCTGAAGGTGTCTCCAATTTGCTATATTCAGATTTTGGACCCATCTCGGCCTCAAGACCTGTCGTGGTCGAAGATTGGTGTTGTTGTCCGATGTTCTTGGCGCTGAACTTGCCATCCTCGACATTCTTTGAGGGATCGTTGGACATTTTGAGTCGTCTTGTTATACGAAAGCCTTTGCTAAGTCTAGGTAGACGAACAGATTGTCTCGCTATTGTGCATAGCATTATTTATGGCGTCAAAGGAGAATGATGATGATGTCAGAACGGTGGCTTACTGTCAGATGAGTACAACGAGAAGCGTGATCATGGTAGGCAGACTATTAAACCTATTGACATTGCTCGCGATATGCATGGATGTGCTATGAATACAAGAACTATGAATGACGTATATCGACAGATGAATAAGTCGCTTGTTTTACAGCCACAGTTCATATCGAATCTATATCTGGAGATCTCTATTCGTGGATGACTCAACTCTATCGTTCTATAGACTACTTCAACCGAGCTAAAATATACAACTATGAAAGCAAGGATAGCAAAGCTCTTGCCAAAATCTTTAGATAAATCATATACATCCCGTGCATCGACTTCCTCAGAATCAAAAGCCAGATTTGTACCTCAGTCGGGCACATACCCGCAAGGATTCTACGCTTCAGGACTCCATTGCGGTATCAAGAAAAATGGGAAGCCTGATCTAGCACTGCTTGTGTCAGAGACTCCCTGTACTGGCGCAGCTGTCTTCACAAAGAATGTCTTCCAAGCAGCTCCCGTGACAGTGTCTCGGGAGACCATCAATGCCAGGAACGGTCGTGGGCTTCGTGGGATCATCACAAATAGTGGTTGTGCGAATGCAGTCACTGGACAAGGCGGCCTGGAAGACGCCAGAGCTATGGGGACAACACTCGATTCGTTGTTGAATGAGGAAGGGTCTCCTTCCACTATTGTCATGTCAACGGGAGTTATTGGGCAACGACTGCCGATAGACAAGATTTTGAGTGGTATACCAAAGGCCTATAAGGCTAGAAAGGACAACCACGATGCCTGGATGGATTGTGCCAAGGCTTTCTGCACGACTGATACCTTTCCCAAACTCATCTCTGAGACAATTAATCTACCTGGTCGTCCTGAGTATAAGATTGCAGGCATCACAAAAGGTGCAGGCATGATTCACCCTAATATGGCTACTTTACTAGGATTCATTGCGACCGATGCTTCAATTGCGCCGGAAGCGCTAAAGTCGATACTCACATACGCAACGGATCGAAGCTTTAACTCGATTTCCGTGGACGGAGACATGTCTACGAATGATACGCTCGCCTTCTTGGCGAACGGTATGGCTGGAGGCGATGAGATTACAGAGTCCTCTAAGGACTACATACCGCTCCGCGATGCAATTACCGACTTCGCCATCTCTCTGGCAAAACTCATCGTTCGTGACGGCGAAGGTGCTACAAAGTTTGTGACCATTAGAGTGCGAGACGCACAAAGTATTGCCGATGCAAAGAAGGTCGCAAGCACGATAGCGACTTCTGCTTTAGTCAAAACCGCTCTTTATGGTCAAGTCTTTATGGTCAAGACGCGAATTGGGGACGCATTTTGTGCGCAACGGGGTATTCCGGTGTCGAGGTCGACCCGTATAAGACGAATGTCTCTTTTGTCCCGACAGACGGATCTCCGACCCTCGCATTACTTGTCAATGGTGAACCCGAGCAAGTCGATGAGGCTCGTGCTTCTGAGATTCTGGCCATGGAAGACCTCGAAATTGAAGTTTCTCTCGGCACTGGTGGTGGCGAAGAAGCGACATACTGGACGTGTGATCTGAGTTTCACTTACATATCCATCAACGCAGACTACAGAACATAGATGAAGAAATCATAGCATTCCTTGACATAGCCATAAAGCAAATCTTGTCTTCAAGTCAGCTCTTCGTTCAGGTGTGCTCAAGTCTGCGATAGAGACTGGTCGTGTATATTGCTCCAAATGCTTGACCTCCTTGGCCAAATCTTTCTGCAGGTCGTGATTAGCAGTGATCACAACGGCAGTAGCTTCAAGTCTAACGACTGACTTCGACGAGTCAAGTTCGACGATCCGATGAACGTCAACGAAGGTCCGATTGATTCCGGCGACTTTGGCTGTATCCATAGTCCTTTCGCGTGGTAAGTCCATCGCTTCGGTTCACCATAGACGCCATGTCTCCATTCCCGCAATGCTATTTCAGCACTTTTACCCTTCTTTGCCACATCACTCAGGAATCGCCGCGAAAGTAAGGTATATCCAGCTGCTAGCATTCCGGATGGTCCGGGCGATTTGTAGAATCCATTTGCGTCTGGACTCGCAGTAATGATGCTCCCGTATCCCAGAGCATTCAGGAGACGATTTCGGTAGTCTTGATACACGTTGAAGTAGCCGGCGGTGAAGTGCCATGAAGTGTCTTTGTGTTCAGGGTCAGCGAGCATGTCAAGCACAGCATTGACAGCTGGCTGCTCTGTGGAGTTCGGTAATAGTGGAGCCAGCTGTGCGAGTGGGTAGATGATTGTCGAGGGGGAAGATCGGTAGTGAACTCACAATGATCGAAAGGTGTAGCTTTGATGAGGTCCTGTAGTAGGCTTATCGTGTAGCGTTGAAAGTGCTTTGGGAATCTAGTCGGCTCCGGGCAGACTGACTTCCATTCCAATTGGAATGCTGCAGTCGAAGTACAAGGTACTACGCTGTACGACACCGAGGAGACTGCATCGTGTAGACGTTCGTAGAAACGGGTTACTTGTGCAGAAGAAAAGAGGTGGTACCGATCTTGGCGATCTGTGAAGTAGTCATTAGACAAATTTGCGCCTGACAGAATGATCTCATCGTCGAACCCGTATAGCTTCATGTGCTGTAGGCCCCAGCCTTCATCGAATCTCCTTCCAATCAGCCGTTTCCGCAGACCAGACAAATTAGGAGTGTGATACATATTGATCTCGACACGATCACCAAACTCTGTAATCAGAGGTGCCAGGAGGGATGCACAGCATGCTTTAGGTGTTTCTCGAGTGCCTCTCAACGCATCAGTCAAGATAGACAGCTTGAGCTGGGGCTTCTTGAGCAGTACCTCACGAAGCGTGTCAAACTATGATCAGCTATGATCAGCGGCGAACATACGAGTTCATACTCTGTCTTGCCGATATACAAGGTAGAGAGAAAGATTCGTTTCTCTGCTCCTCGGATCTTCTGCTTGAGAGGTGCTGTAGAAATCAGCTGGAGTGTACAGCACTTTCAGTGATCCAGGTTCCAAGCTGAATCTTGGAGCTATCTTGTCCAGCTCTATGGAGAGTAGTCTATATTTCGGATCGAACGTAGCGTTGACCATGCTTGTGTACCTTCTATAGCTGCTAGCTGGCCATCTTCTCATCAGAGGTCTTCCTCCTTGATCTGAACCTGGTTCAGATCATTGATTGATTGATTCATTGATTGACTGATTGATTGGTTGATGGTTTGATCGTTCGCTCACAGTGCGTGCGTGCGCCAAGCGATTTCCTGAAGCGACATCATCGATCACCGCAAAAGCAATATTTACACCGAAGCGTCTCATGACAGGCGCTATTGCTCATAGTAGCAGAGCAAACCTTTCTTCTTCGATCGTCAAGCTTCTCCTCATATGTATATCGACACTATCTTCAATCTCTTCACATCCAATCAGCAAATTTGTACATCTCTTTGACGACAATGCCCCTGAAGAGGAACCGGGCAGTACCCAGTTCTGGTGGAAACTTGGACTTTCAGTCGCTCTCATCCTCGGCGGCGGAGTCTTCGCTGGTCTTACGATTGGTCTAATGGGGCAAGACTTGATCAACTTGCAGGTACTTGCTGAATCAGGAGAGGGACGAGAGAAGAAGCACGCAAAGAGGGTGTTAAATTTGCTCAAGCGTGGTAAACACTGGGTTCTGGTCACACTGTTGCTTTCGAATGTCCTGACGAATGAAACACTCCCTATTGTCATGGATAGTATTCTGCCTGGAGGAATCTATGCCATTGCCATCTCTACAGTCTCGATCGTCATTTTCGGTGAGATCATTCCCCAAGCTCTGTGCGTCCGGTACGGTCTGGCAATAGGGGCCGCTTTCGTGCCACCTATGCTGGTTATGATGTACCTTATGTACCCGATCGCATATCCAATAGCAAAACTGCTCGACTATCTGCTTGGAGACGACGAGGGTACAGTATACAAAAAGGCTGGTCTAAAGACACTGGTGACACTACACAAAACCCTCGGAGCAGATAGACTCAACGAAGATGAGGTCACCATAATCACTGCTGTTTTGGATCTCAAAGACAAGAAAGTTTCATCCATAATGACCCCGATTGAGGATGTATTCACAATGTCTGCTGACACGATACTAGACGAGCCCATGGTAGATACGATCCTGAAGGAAGGCTACTCGCGTATACCAATATTCCAGCCAGGTAACCCTGCCAACTTTGTGGGCATGCTCTTGGTGAAAATATTGATAACTTATGATCCAGAAGATCGAGTGCCGGTGAGTAGCTTCTCCCTGGCTACACTCCCAGAATGTCGTCCCGAGGTGTCATGTCTTGATATTTTGAACTTCTTCCAGGAGGGCAAATCGCATATGGTCTTGATTTCAGAAAACCCTGGAAAGAACACAGGTGCTTTGGGTCTGCTGACGTGTGAAGACATCATGAGGAGCTCATCGGCGAGGAGATACTAGATGAGACTGATGTCTATATCGACGTCCATCAGAAGACCAAGCGAGTGAACGCACCGGTTATTCGTCGTGGTCATCGGATTAACTTTCAACAGCTGAACGTCGTGTCACTAGTAATGCTTCTGCCCTAGGCACAAAGGCTTTACTGAGGCCGGCAAATGTGGCTGCTGCGCCGAACGAAACAAAAAATAGAAAAGTCATTGTCAAACCGACCACAAGCACCATGCACGATAGCCTAAATCCAGCAAATACCGAGAGCACAGGCTTACGGCGGCCTGGCGACAAAGACCGACATCTATCAATTGGCTACGGGGCTACTAGTGAAGCTGAAGCAATGCATGAGAATCTTGCGTTCAGTCCATCCGCTACGTCGCAATCTAAATTTGATAAAGCTAATGGGAATCAGATCTTACCACAACATCGCCCTGACGAAGTGGTTGAAGACGATGACGCGGTCAGCTCACTACGTAGCAGCAGCTCTCGAGCGCTGAGCCCAAACAAGACTTCTCGTATCAGATCTGGGAGCGTGGTGGAGACGACATATACACAGCCCGACGGCACAAGAAAGACTGTCGTTGAGATGGACCACACGCACGATCAGCAATCTCATGTCGATTCATTTGGCAAGACTCTTGTCAATCACGAAAGCAAGAATGGCATACAAGTTCCGGACGTTCACGTGGAAAATGGCGCTAATGATAATGAAGAAGACGAAGACTCTCCACTTCTTCAAGACAAGTCAAAGAAGAAGAAAAAGAAGAAGGGTTCCAAAAAGTAGCATATGTACATATTTGCATTCAGAGTGAGATAAGGTTAATTCGATTGCTCATTATCCTCATCCTCTGACTTTGGCATGTCGTCCTGCTTGATTTTAGGCTTTTTGGGACTCGCAAACTTGTCCATAGCACCAGTCTGATCACCCTTCCGCTTCAAATCACTTGTACCAAGCTCTCAACGTGCGCTTTCGCCGTTCCGTTCATGACTCTCGGATTATCGCCGTACAATTTAGCTTCGTACGCAGCTTTCATCCCTGCCAGAGCAATCTTTGCTTGTTTCTGTAAATCGCACATTCTATCGGGATACCCTTTCGCGTACTTTTTCCGATCGACAGCTGGCATCTTCCACGGTTCATAGATATATTTCTCGGGACAGTCACGTAGTTCCGGAACATACTCTCTGAATCAGTCCACCTTGTTTGTCCCATTTCTTGCCGAACGCGACGGAGAGTAGACACGATAGTACTGGTGAAAGAAAGCGGTACAGGATAACCACTGCCAGTTGCCGACGTTACATGCTTCTTCGTGATCGATCAGGTGTTCTTCAAAGTGTTGTGCGCCCTTGACCCAGTCGATGTATAAGTGACCACGAGTAAGGAAGCAAGCGACGGAATGCCGCGCGAGGTGGTGGATCCAGCCATCACGTTTAAGTTGTCGCATAATCGCATCGATCCAAGGAAACCCCGTGGTGCCGTCTTTCCAGCGCTGTAGGAACTCTTCTGCTTCCGGGTCGGGCGCTGGGTCCTTGAAGCTTGCCGCTTTTGTCTGGATTCGGCATCAAGCGCCAAGGAATATAGACACATTTCGGATTACCGTATGTTTGCGTGTAGTTCTTGACGGACCATTGAGCGGCAAAGTACATGTCTCGGAAGAGGAGTTGTCCTTCGAGCGAAGTGGGTGGTTCGAGGCACCAGATCCATAGGCCTTGACGATGTCCATGACGTCCCAATAGAACTTTCGTATCGATAATGATCCGAAGTGTAGATGTGGTGATAGCAGCGTCGTCTCGGTGGCAGGAAAGAGCCAGGATTAGTCTTTGGCTTTTCAAAGATTGCAGTCTTCTTCTTGTCAGCCATATAGTTGCCGAGTGCCTCTAACGCACGAGTTTCGCCGCCTCGGTGCGGACTTGTTGCTGGCTTCATGTTCAATTCTTTCATTGTCGGAACAGCGAATTTGCCACCAGGACCGTCCATTGCGTCGTAACAGGTCACTTGATCGGTTCCTTCAACGCGCCCATTCTCGTTGAGATCCGGCCGGCTATCAATTTTATCGTCCTTTGAGAGTGACAACTTGGTCGGTCCAGCTTTGGGCATCTTTTTCGGGGCGTCCAGTGGTCTTGGTATATCACCAATTGCTGGTCCTGCGTGCTGCACAGTGGAGATTGTCATGACAGGCTTTCCTCATTCTTCTCCGTCAGTAGTTCTGGGTCATAGAGTGTCCGTCCATGGATACTGATGACCTCGACGCCCAGAGACTCTGCAATTTCTGTAATCTCAGAATCACGCTGCCGCGCATATGTATCAGAGTCTTTCTCAAAGACGAGATGCGTTATTTTCCAGTCCTTGATGATTTGCCGGATACATGTCTGCGGCTTGCCTCGGAGCACTAGTAGGCCATTGCTTCCTGTACACTTTTTGATACTGTCAGACAGGTCTTGTTGACAATCAAGTAGGAAGCGCCATCTATTAGGCGAAACCCTTGTGTGTATACATAATGAGAATCCCAGAACAGCAGGGATATAGTATATCTGGCTTCAGCTTCAATGCAGCATCTAGCGCAACATTGTCATGCAAGCGCAGATCTGTACGCACCCACCACGCGACAATCTTGGGTCCCATTGTTTTCTCAGCTGTAGATCGAAAGATTGATTTGGTGTACCAGATCTGGATCTACCGAATTTGGAATTGCTGACGTCACGACGATCTTTTCAAACCTTAAATATAGTGATTACATTAGGTATGCTAGTGATAATGCTATCTATATTCATGTATACAATCCAGGAGGTGGCTGCCTCCAGGCTGCTTCGAGCGCTGCCTCAAAGTTATTATCATTGATAAGGACCTTCTGCGTGGCATCGTATCCGAAGTGGTAGGTGTTCAAAGCGTGCTGTGCTGCAGGTGGCATATTATCCCACGAGATCAGAGGTTGATAGGCGCCATCATCATGACATCACTCCACAGCTCATAGGCGTGTTTGGCGATGACTGGATGTCCATCGGTTTTCGAGACTGCCCAGACACCATCGTGGAGCCATTTACCTTTGCTTGTGTAGCTAATTTCGTAAGGGAGGAACTCTGTGGCGTTTAGAAGCCAGACGATCATAAATTGCCATGATCCAGTAATACCAAAGGCAGTGTTATCGTGATGTTGTTGCTCCTTGAGGTTAGACTATCGTCATATACGGCATACCTTCGGGAAGTACCAGCCATACATGAGACCTATGCTGCCACGGTGGGCTCTCATCCTGCCATACACTTGACCAGGACTATTCCGACAACCAGCACTATTCTTCATGCCCATGGGCAGCAAACCCAAGCTGACATGCCCATCTGCGGTGACTGCGGGGTATGGAAGACAGGCATCTATGTTTAGAAGTGTCTGACATGATACATACCACCGATCACGCGAAGTTGTGGTTGTGCGAGCTTGAGCAGCCAATCCGGATCGTAGGACTCCTCGAATGGTCTGATCTTGTCATACTCGATCGTCGGAGGAATGACCGGAGGAAGGACTGCTGATCGTACTGTCAAGAGAAGGACAAGGATGTGTGTAAGCATTTGTCGAGAACATTACTCCAGATCGACTTTTATAGCCAAAACGGAAGCTTATCTCCCACGGGGCCGAGACACATGATAAGCTGTTCAAGACAGTATGCTTTATCTTGAGTACTGATAGCGGATGACAGGACGGATGTTTAGATTTGAAACTTCAAGAATGCTCTATTACCACGACTCTCGTCCAAAGATTTGACCAGCCTCCAATTCAAGGTTAGGACATCCGTTCCAGTCGCAAGTGTCCTTGTAGAGCCATGTACCGAACTCAAGATTGTACTCCTCGAGATAATTGGTGTACACCAACGTGAAGAAGCCGACCACGAGAGCAACGGCGAGTGCCATGTCTAGTGCAGCACTGGCGACAAAGTTGTAGCGTTGCCACAGATCAGGACGAGCTCTCTTAACGACATTGGAGAGGAATCCGGTGAATGCCCACGAGCTAATATTCAGCCCGCCTGCGGGCGGGACCCATGTGAGTATAGATAGCAGGACCGGCATATTGACATATTGCCATAATGAGTTCTTGCGGTGCCTCGCTATCAAATATACTGGAATAGGCAACAGAGCACCGATCGGAAATGCATACAACAAAGAATGGTAAGCGCATCTCTTCCAAATACGACCCGGGCCGATCAAGCCCAGATGATGCTGCTGTTGAAGTGTATCCTGGCTATCGGACATGTGAGACCATTTGGTGCATCCGTCTGACAGATACGTGGGACGACCGCAAAGAGGAAATTGAGAACGCCAACCTGCGTGAGAGCTCCAACAATTGTTGCAACGAGCTGAACTTTGAACAGGAGCCGAGGCGAAATCTTCATATAAATGCCAATTTTCATATCGGCAGCGAATCGAATGCCTTGCATTCCCCCGATATATCCATAGGTCAAGAAAAACCATATTAGCGATCGGCTTTCCTGGAAAACGTATAGCCGCAGACGAGTTGGCAAAGCAGTGCAGTGGATGCATTCTGATTCGCAATTGCATTGATGATCCCCATAGGGACGAAGAACACTGCGCAGATTGCAAGCGCCAGTAGTAGACCATACCAAGGCAAGCCAACTTCGTTAGCTTCGACTACGTATACGGCGACAGCTAAGCAGACAATGAAGATCGAGATGTACCACTGCGCGGGTACCTCATCGTACCTACGCATCAGGCGTACGTGTATATCACCTTGAGATCGAGTTGCCTCGTTTCTTGACGCCCTCCATTGCCGTACAATATCGTCTTTATAGAACAAGTAGCAATGAACGATTAGTGCTGTCAAGCTGGCAAAAGCCGCCCAATAGGACATGATATAGGCTGCAGGAAGGTAGAGAGGGCTATAAGCTTGATATCTCTCCAGGTCAAAAGTCACGTCGTCGGTAATGATCCGAGAGACATTATAGTAGCTTCCCGAATTGTCGAAAACATTGCTGTCAATGAATGGAAGATATCCAGTATAGAAAGTATTTGTGTAGTACAGTAGAGGAGCGATGATCCAGAGGAAAATTGCGACTCCTGCCAATGCATTCACCTGAGCCCACCATGGAACAAGGATCGGCGAGCCCGTAAAGCTGATCTGTGCCCAATCGAAAGTAAAGGGAAATAGTCCAAGACCGCTTTTGACGCCTAGGATGGTATTGATTATGAGGTTCTTGGGAGCGAACCAAGTGAAGATGCCGAAATAACTCAATGCCGGAACGAAGAACGAAGGGATGAATGCCCATATGCACGCTAAAGAGGAAAGGATGAAAAAGAACTTGGCGCGAGAAGGTCCAGGGATCGTATCACTAGAGATCGTATCGTCGTCTGGTGATTTTGATCTATCTGGGTGGAGGACGTGAAAGAGAGCGCAATTGACCAATGTTGATGGCCATATCATGCTAGATGGATATACGAGCCAGTGACGGGTCAGCCCTGCGAATGTATAGCCAATTACTTGTGTTGAGAGAACGAAGAGTACTTGGTATAGAAAGGAAGGTTTCATGCCGTAGAATTTAATCTGTTCTGTCAGGACGTCAGTAGCAAAGGCAAAAGCGAATGAGACGTTTGATGCTACAAAGACACAGCAATGCTCCTTGACATTCCAAGGTCGGGACGCATCGTTTAGCTTTATGCGAGTGAAGAAGAGGTTTATCTCAACGTCCGGCAGGTACCTCTCCCATGCGAGACCGATCGGATGAGACAAGAGCTGTGCGAGCAATGCAGTTATTGCAATCGAGGGAAACCTGAGGGAGAAGAAGAGGTTGACAGCAGAACCCAGGATTGTAAACAGCAGAGCGATTGTCCACATACGAAGCGTATTAGGATCGAGATTGGGGTCGTCGTGATTGCTCACACAAGCACGAACTTCAGCGTATGGCGAATCTTCCAATATCAGCGTCTCTAGTGCCTCGTCATCTTCTTCCAAGATTTCCTCCTCCTCTTCTCCACTGAGCAGTGCTTCCGATTCGGTGAATGATGCACGAGAGACACGCCGTGAGAGGGCTAAGGGGGACTGTGTTCCGTCAGATCTAGCTCTCGGTCTCGTGCGCTGTGATGCATGGAAGTTGATAACGGATGCAGCTTCACGCAGTGACCTAGAATGCTCCATACTGACTGTGCGCTTGCCTCTTCTTGTTGCGCCGTAACTCCTGACTGAGCCTAGAGGGTCCTGCAGTGGGAGTAAATGAGTGTGGACATTGTCCATGAGTTAGCGTGACGCTGTTCAAGGCACAAAGGAGTCGTGATCCATTATATATCCGTCAGAGCAGCGAGCTCTGCCTTCAAGAGCGTCTTGTAGTCATACGCATGTTATCGGCTCCATTCATGAGTGATCTACAGCAATTCCCGGGTTTAGGAATTTGATTTCTACAAACAAGCATTACAGTACAGTATTCTACCTAGAATACCCAAACGACCTGTAGACAAGAGCAACTACAATTGTATAGTTACGGCCGGCCCTGTTCAGTCTTATACGGACCTAAGCCCTATCGAGTCATGGCTCAATCCACTGACGAATCATCGATTGTACGCGATGTCACTGATGCGTTACATGAATCAATCAAAGGCTTCAAATCACCTACGGCGTCAACAGCAAATAGCCCTGTGCTGTCGTCGACAGAGCCTCAAGCGATTGCTGATCTCACGGAATTGTCCGAGGTCCTCTCTAAGGATGTCGAGATAACCGAAGAAAGTGTTGCTACAGCCGAGAAGCTCAAAGCAGATGGAAATGCAAAATTGCTCGCGAAGGACTTTGTAGGGGCAATAAAGCTCTACACGGAAGCCATTGATATGAATCCTACAAAGGCTGTGTACTGGGCAAATCGAGCTCAAGCAGAGATCTCCAGCGAGCAATTTGGGTCCGCGATTGCAGACGCCACTATGGCTATAAAGCTCGATCCTTCCTATGTTAAGGCTTATTATCGGCGAGCCGTCTCCTACGTATCCATCACAAAACACAAGGACGCTTTCAAGGATTTCAAGAAGATTTGTCAACTCGTACCGAACGACAAACAAGCGAAGAACAGGATGTCGGAATGCAATAAGCTGATTCGACGGTTGGCTTTCGAGGAGGCTATCGAAGTCGACGATCCGCCTTCAGCTGCAGAAGGACTAGATATAGCTAGTATGACAGTGCCCGACACATATGATGGCGTTCGTCTGGAAACCCAGATGACACAAGAATTCATAGACGATATGCTCCAACGCTTCAAGACGGGCAAGACAATACATGTCAAGTATGTATATCAGATACTGCTTGCTATAAAGGACATTCTGACTACCGAAGCAACGATGACTGATATAGGCATCATGGAGAACAGCACATTGACCGTCTGTGGTGATACACATGGCCAATTCTTCGACCTGATGCACATCTTCGAAGTCAACGGCTACCCATCTGCTAGCAATGCCTATCTATTCAATGGCGACTTTGTTGATCGAGGATCGTGGAGCACGGAGATTGCCCTTACATTATATGCTTACAAATGGCTGATGCCTCAGCACCTGCACCTCAATCGAGGCAATCACGAAACTGATGACATGAACAAGGTATATGGATTTGAAGGCGAATGTAAGGCAAAGTACACGGAAAGGGTCTTCAAGATCTTTAGTGAGTCCTTCAGCTTGTTGCCGCTCGCTGCTCTCGTGCAGGATCAATACCTTGTCCTGCATGGTGGCCTCTTTTCTGATGACAAGATCAAGCTGGATGACCTCAGGAACATCAACAGACACAAGAAGAAGCAACCCGGTCACGAGGGCCTGATGATGGAGATGCTCTGGACCGATCCACAAACAGCTCCTGGCAGAGGGCCTTCGAAGAGAGGTGTCGGTCTACAGTTTGGACCCGATGTGACGAAGCGCTTCTGCGACAACAATGGTCTCAAGGCGATAATCAGATCTCATGAGGTCAGGCAAGACGGTTACGAGATTGAACATAACGGGAGATGTATAACAGTTTTCTCAGCACCGAATTACTGTGATACCCAGGGCAACGATGGTGCATACATAATAATCAATAGTAAGGGTGACATGGACTACAGGCGATTCAAGGCTTCAAAGCATCCAGAAGTTCGTCCCATGGCATATAGCTCGATGAGCTCGATGATATAGACACGGCATAGTAATTGGCATATACATAGCATATAGAGAAGATTCATAGCGGGTTGAATGTGAAGGATCCCTTTCCTCTGACAGCACAAGTAACACAAGTAACACTCCGAATCTGTGTTCAGCCACGAAAATTTGTAGCAACTACAAGTACAACACAACACAAATAATGCTTAGACGGCCTGCATCGTTCTTGCAGTCATCCCTAGCCAGGAGCATCACTACCAAGCAGATTCTGTCTAGTAATCCGCCAATACCTAAGACGTCTCCAGAATCTTTGCAGTACGACCCGAGGTTTATTGAAAGGGCTCGATACGAAGACTACTATAACGATGTCATCGCACCGGATCTACTAGCAATGACCTATACCCAGCTTGGAGAAGGGCAAGCCAGATCAACGAAAGTCAATGCATTACGAGAGTGGGACGGATCGTCTCCCTACCACAAAGGGCCGACCCCAGCGACCACTTCGAGGCGGTAAAGTGCTCAAGCCCTTGCCCAGAGCCCAGAACCTTTCGAAACGTACCGAAGATCACGGCTGTTTATGTACACACCATGGTCAAAGGAGGCACTGGAAGACCGGTCCGAAACTTTTTGAGCGCGTTCATGGCACTACAAACAATAACAGGCGCAGAAACCGGAGCTTGTGCTATCTCGAAAATCAGTGGCACCGTGGAAAACTACGATCCGGTGTACCAGTCGCGGTCAAGGTCAAGCTCCAGGGTTTCTCCTATGTTACAGTTCCTGTCGGTCCTCTTCGAGGTCGTACTTCCGTCGCTAAAGGACTTTACAGGAGTGGCAGACACG
This sequence comes from Persea americana, assembly GCA_029852735.1. Lineage (NCBI taxonomy): Eukaryota > Viridiplantae > Streptophyta > Magnoliopsida > Laurales > Lauraceae > Persea > Persea americana. The sequence continues at coordinate 15,837 of JAQQXO010000312.1, forward strand.
ACTGGTGATACAAATGGCAACCTGGCATTTGGTCTACCTCCTCTCAGCAATGTCTCGATTCCCGGAGATTGAGGGCAATTACGAACAGTATCCGTTATTGCCTGGCTTTCATGTGCTTATCAGTACTAGCGCACCTAATGACAAGGAAGCTCGTCAATTACTATCTTGGGTTTGGCCTACCGTTCAAGAAAGCTACATGAGGACAAAGTCGACGCAGGATTCTATTGTCAGTATGTATTTATCGGCAAACATACGAAATGTCTGATTGATGTCTTTCGCATCCCAGTTCAGAGCCAGAACACATTCACCTGCAGTCTTGCAAGCAGTCGTGTTGGACAATGCTGGTATAAGGATTGGCAATGAAATATTCCGCACAAGCGTTCCAAGAGACGGTGAGCTAAAGAGCTCCTTTGAAATTACTGCTCTTGACTTTACATCGATTATGGTAATATTAGTCGGGTCATTGCCTGGATGTGGGATTGTCAAATCGTACACAAAGTCAATACTTTGCCCGATCTTGTATCGCTGTACCGCTTCAGGCTTGACATCCTCAAATTGGTAACCTTTACAAAGATAGAGATCGCATCCAGCAAGCGGCGCAGTCCGTGACAGTGTCTGCACTTCTTGTGTGAGGTCGGTCTTGTCCTGAGCAGCGACGGCGGCTCCACAGGATCTCGAATATGCAGGCCCCGCCAAGTCGACTAGGTGGGGACCTCAGAATTCCATGTGCGGTGATTGCGGTTACAAGCAGAGTGTATAGAAGCATATCAATTTGAAGCGGCGGTCGAGTCTTATAAGGTCAACATGACACGTTCGTTGTCACAAGAATCGGGCCTGATCGATGTATATACACCTTCTCAGCTCATATGAGGCTGGAGGATGCTTTTGTTGTAACGCCCTCATGGTATTCATGACATCTGCAGCGATATGCAGCAGGATGCAAAATCGTCCGCTCGAAACAGCAATACCTCAAACACTACAAGTCTTGGAGGAGGAAGCAGCCGAAGAAGCGTTGCAGAAGTTGATCACAGGCACAAGATGAGGCAATGTGTATAGCACCCCATCAAGTAGATATTCTGGCCAGTGTGCACAGATCGACCAGCACGATTACTTGTACAGTACTTGTACCCATGGTTTGTCCGTAAAATCTATTTAAAGATATTTCATCACACTTCAATCATCACATTGCTATTTGTACAGACATTTCAGCGATACTATGAGCTCTATAGATGTCGTGACCGTCAATAAAAGTAGTCGCTCAAGCAAGAATCACTGACTCATAGACTCTGGGAAGTATACACACTGATCTGGGATACTTACTCGATGTTGGTGTACTTACTGAAGATACCCTACAACGACATCACCGCAAAACTACCCCGGCGTTACAAGCCAAACACATCTCAAGCTACACCTTCACAGCCGTCCAGTCAGCCTGTCTCCACTATAGCGCCGACGCCAGCCGCTGCACCAGCGGCCACGCCGGTACATTCTGCGCCCAACACCAATGCGCCGCCTGCGTATCCTGCGTCGTCGCAAGTCGAAGCAATGTACGCATACACAGGGACTTCGCACGACGATTTATCCTTCAAACAAGGCGACAGAATCACAGTGACCGAGTACATCAACTCTGACTGGTGGCGTGGTCAATTGAACGGTACAATAACTCCCAACTAGGGATTCTGACAAAGTATAGGTAACTCTGGCATATTTCCATCGAACTACGTGCGTCAAGTGAAGGAGTCCCCCGCAAGAGGGGCTTGAGAAAGTCGAGTACGAACAGGTACAGCGGTATCCGCAATTACCACCCGAATGAGTATAATCCACAACAATATACGTCTGTGCAGTACGCTGTGCCGCCACCGCAACAGGGGCAACAAGGACAACCGGCCAGAACCGGTGGCTGTGGTGAAGAATAAATTCAGTGGGACTCTGCATCGATTGCCTGGTAAAATTCGGAAACCGCTATGGTCTTTGGGAGCAGGGTATGATCCTTCGTCTCCGTGTATATATACTAATTCTGTAGTGCTACGTTGGGGTCAGATTTGATTAATAGTATTTTCTAGGTATCATGTTGTGTCATCCACTAGAGAATTGTGAACGTGCGCTGCTTTTGCCATTGCCAGGAGGGTCTCAAATTCACCCGATTTGCGACACATGTCACTAAAGACAGTCTCGTCATTACTCATTAGAGCGTACGGCGAGTCGTATTCGATAACCTTACCAGCATCGAGAACGAGGATTTTGTCGTAGTCACAGATCGACCGTAGTCGGTGTGCGATCGTCAAGATAGTAGAGTTTTGGAAATTCTTACGAATCGTGCGCTGAACGTGATAGTCTGTCTCATTATCGATCGATGCAGTACTTTCGTCCATAAAGATAACTCGAGGTAAGCGCAGTAGTGCTCGTGCAAGACAGAGTAATTGTCGCTGGCCTTGTGAGAGATTATTGCCTCCTTCTGATATTGGCGTCTCCAAATTGTGAAAGACGTTGATGTTCTCGCCTTGTACTAGACCGGACGATGTCGGTGAATCGATAAGATGGACACGACGAAGAGCTTCGAAGATTTCCTTATCTGTGTGCTCCTCGAAAGGATCGAGGTTGAATCGGAGTGAGCGCTGGAAAAGGGTAGGGTCCTGGGGGATGATGGTCAGACCTTGACGGAGATCACGAAGGCCGATGGTAGAGATGTCGATGCCATCAATGAGGATCCTACCAGCGCATGGCTCGACAAGTCGGAAGAAGGCAGTGGCAATGGTGGACTTGCCGGCACCTGTGCGACCGACAATGCCAATCTTGCTTCCTCCCTCAACCTTAAATGTGACGTCCGTAAGGACTCGCGGTAAAATCAGCAGCATAGCGAAGAGAGAGATTTTGTACATCGATACTTCCTTTCGTTGGCCATCCTTCCTGCACTCTATGCTTTTCGATGATCGCCGGCGACTCTTGCTCAATATCTAGATACTCAGATATTCGTTCAACTGCATTCATGTTCATCTCGATTTTGTGCGTATAGTCGTACAACCCACAGAATCAGGTCGGTAAACGTGATTGCATATGTCAAGGATATACCCGCTAACCCAGCATCCAGTCTTTCAATGTTGAGAATGACAAAGATCGCGGCGAAGAAGCTGACCAGCGCACCTCCAACATCAACTCTGACAGATAGCCATCTATTGCAAGCCCATAGATAATAGAAAGGACGGTTATTAGTGTCAATTTTGCTGAGATTTTCGCGTATGAAGCGCAGCTCATCACCAAATGCTCTGATAGTGGTCGCACCAACAAGAGTCTCACCAAAGTGCTGGTATATTGGACTTCGTGAAACTGACTCTAATCGTTTGAGTTCCCGACTCGACTGGATGTAGAATTTCCCAACGACAGTATACAGAACTGTGATGAGAGCTCCAGCAATGAGGAACCCCGGTGTGATGATCGTGACCAGAATGACCACAGAGAGCACGCCGAGACAGCAATGAAGGAAACCTAGTGCGATCATAGTTATTTCCTGGTCGACAGTTTCGAGATCTTTACTGAATCGATTCATGATACGACCCATGGGTGTCGAATCAAAGAATCGCATTTTCGAGTGCACGACCTTTTCTAGTAGACGTTGATGCAGTACTTTCGAGGCGCGAATGCTTCCTAGCGTGAAGATAAGAATACGCCGCGAAAGTTGTCAGGCAGAAGAAGAACGCAATGAGCGCATATACACCAAGGTAGTAGTTGAGGTCAGGGCTCGACTTTAAGTTCTGAAGCACGAGCGCAGGGATCGGTAGTGTGGAAGATGGATTGTGTTGCGGCGCGCAATGTGTTTCCGAAGTTGAAGGTGGGTGTGTTGTGCTGTAAAGGCGCAAAGATTGTGGCCCTCGTCGGTAGCTCAGGGCCCATTCACGAATCCAATATGTCTGCAGTATATCGAAGGCCTTTGCTGTGATAGGTACGCCAGCGCAAGCATTGCCCAAAAGACTAGACCGCCGAGTGATTTTGTATATGCGCCGTAAACCTTCCAGCCAACCGAGCCTTGCGCTCTTGCTTCCTCGACCACCACTTGAGCTTTCTTGCCCCTCTCGATCTTCTGTCTTTTTGACTGCTAGTGCTTCAGCCTTTACAGTTCCTTCTTGTTCCTCGACGATGCCGGAGATTTGGTTCCGCGAGGGGATACGAGAAGGTGCTCGCGAATTAGCTGCAGAATTGATTGCGGAGATTGCACTCTTCAAGGCTTCCTCGCCCTTCCCAAATGCACCCTGCTCCACCAGCTGCGCAGGTGAGCCTTGATGCATAATTCCGACCATTATCCATCATGACGACGTAGGCTGATTGTGGCAGACAAAGTGATACATTGTGAGTGACAAGGATCCTGGTCCTGTCTTCTACGAGGTTTCCAGTGAGAGCATGGTCAAAGATCCACTTCGCTGTATGCGAGTCGACTGCCGAAAGACAATCATCTAGTAAGAGATGCTTGGCCTTGCTGTACAAAGCTCTGGCTAGAGATACTCGCTGCTTTTGACCGCCAGATAGAGTGATACCTTTCTCTCCGATCTCGGTGCCGTCGCCATGCTCGAGAATCTCAAAGTCACGAGTCAAGGCACAAGCCTTGATGACTTGCTCGTAGCGTGATGAGTCGTATTCATTGGAGAAGAGAATGTTATTCCTAATAGTGTCGTTGAGCAGCCAAGCTGACTGAGCACAGAAAGCGACACTGTCAATCAATTCACTTCCGGGAAGAATCTGCGAATCCTCTCTATTTCGTGCGCCAGGTAAGTATGCATGACCTTTAACCACGGTCATTTCTCCTAACAATGCCATAAGTGTAGATGTCTTGCCGGATCCCGTCGGTCCTGAGATTACGCTCAGTTCACCAACAGGAAACTCTATATCGAGATCTCGGATCTGGAACAAACTGTTATTCGGGTCCTCCTTCATCTCCTTCTGATTAGCCCAAGAGAAAGATCCAGCTTTGAAACCAATTTGCGGTCCTGGTGGCTTTCTTCTCGTTGTACAGATGATCGTATTTTTGTGTATCCTCTTCCGCCAGGAAATTGGCGACGCGGTCTAATGAGACTTTTGACTGTAGTACATTGGTAATCATATCAGCTAATTGATCGAGCGGGTTCTTGAGCACATTGAACAGTGAGAGGGCCGTGAATGCTACCGAAGCAGTGAGCTCATTACCTGCCAGTTTCGTGTAGCTCCAGAAAGTCAAAAGGGTGATGAGTATTGGTGATGCATGCCAGGACAGGGATGAAATACTGTACATGATGAAGCGCCGCCTTAGTTGAATGAGCTCTTGCCGACGGCACTCATCGATGTCAGCGATGAAAGATTGTTCCCAGGCAAAGTACTTGACTATTCGAATGCTGTGAGAAGCTCGTTCATACGATTGATACGCACATCGGTAGTCTTCATCAAATCGCTTTGTATACTCGAAAACTGTTGTGACATCCAATAATTGAGAGGCAGTACGATGAGCATACCAACGATACCAGCCAATGCGCTCCAGCCCAATATACCATACAGTAGTGCGACAGCGATGACGATCTCTATCGGAACTGAGGCGAGGAGGTAGTGCAGATACGCACTGATTTCAGCGACTTTGAATGCGTCAATTGCCATAAGGTTGATAATTTGACCATTATTTGCTTGTCCTTCAGCGTCTTCTTCACTCTTCGCAGCCGAAACGTCCCTTCTGCGCAAAGCTTTTGCATAGACTTCGCCAATTATGATAGCTCGGAGCTTGATACAAATCCGCCGTCCGAGGAAGAGTGCTTGACCATTACCGACTGTGGTAAGAAGTGAACCTGCTAGAAGACCAAAGCAGTAAAGCCATGCAACCTCAGACCAAAGCAGTAAAGCCATGCAACCTCTCTCGGAGTGTCTTCCGGATCTTCTAGATATCGAAGAATGGCCCGTAATAATAGTGTTGGAGCAAATGTAAAGAGTGAAAACATGACGGCCCAGCCTCCCTGCATCAGCAGTAACCACTTGAAATGATTGAATAGCTTGACGATTAAGCTCGACGTAGTCTTGACGGCACTGAACGCGGTGAGAACGTTCTGCGCATAATCGTCCTCTCTCAGGTCCCAAACACTTTCAAGCGTATGGGCTTCTTCAAACCTTCCCAGAGTACGGGATTGACCCAGCTGAAACCAGCACGACTGAAAAGAGACGCTAGGGGCTCCTGGCTTGCCGGAAGACCACGTATAGATAGCCTAGCGTATGCCTCGTCACTCAGACGACTCGTTACAGCCACAACGACCAAATGGTATTGAATGCGAACTGAAAGATTTCTATGATGAACAGGAATTGGGAAGTGCGTCGTATGACAACCGATCTGAGCTCTGCAAAGGTAAGCGGCCATGATAGAACGACGAGAAATGCAATGTGAACGAAAAGAGTGTGTGACCATGATGGATTGAGTATGCGAAAATTCTTGAGTGCAATCAACGTCGATACATACGTCCAGAAAATAAGCTGTACGATCGAGGACAACTTGTGCGGCAATAGTACCACGCAAGCAATATTGATGCCTACCAGGGCAACGCTACCAAAGATTTCGATAGCCTTGATTGCAGCTTCGAAGCGAGGCTTAGCAAAGTACTCCGCAACTTGGATATCTGGTGCTTTCGAGCTTGCCCTGGTGAATATATCGTGCTCAATCTCCTCCGATTCATCGCTGATGCTGGCATCATCAACTTGTTGATATTTTGAGGTTCCTAGCGCGCGCGATCGCGTATGTGATGACAGAAGCGCCCAATATGAGCATCGAGAAAAGAAGGAAAATGGTAGGAAAGAGTGTTTGTATATACTTGTCATGAAAGCATTTCGAGAAGTCATCAGTCTGGTATTAGCCAAGGTCTCTATGATTCAAACCTTCCAGATTCTGCCAGAGCAAAGGCCCTTCATCAAGGAGTGTCCGTGTTGGGCAGTAAATTACTTGTACACTAGATGAGGCGTAGATTCTCAAATCGATCACGACAAGGCAACAATAGACGACGAAAAATAAGGTGATGATTTGAATATATACAGGAAGCTCATCTCTTACAGAACTACGCACGCGCTTTGACAGTGGGCTGCCATGCATTGATTCTGTTTGTCAGTGATGAAGGAGCAAGTTCTTACTTCTCTTTGACCGTGCTGTAAGGCTTGTACGCTCCGCGTGTCATTGTCGTGTTCTTGACCCACTTGACTTCCAATGGGAATTGTCCTGTTTCGAGCTGTTTATCTCGGAAGGTGCTTTTTGCAGGGTGTGATTCAACCACGAATACCAACCTGGTTCGATTTGCGATTCTTCATTGGTAAAGTCGGCATAGTCGACCATCTATTCCTGAATGGAACCTCGTCCTAGGATCAGCGCATGCCAGGAGTGAAAGCATACATCATTCTCAAAGTATTTGTTGCCCATTTTGTCTATACCGACTAGGCGTCCAGCTTTCGTGTCGCCGATATGTTGCATTTGATGCGCAGCTTCCCGCCATCCTATTTTTCTCAGGTTCCTAATTGTCCTCGAGATAGTAGACATAACGTTGTATGACGCTGTGTGAAGACTACGAGTATCAGTACAAGATGCTGATCATATGGTGATCTAATATGTAATTAATGATCTCGCATAGATCGTACTAAGACTGCTCGCTGTGAGTAAATTTTGTGATCAATACAAAGATTAGAGAAGCAGTCATTACTATAACACCACACATATACAGCAACATGTCCTACACAGCACAAGACTTCTACCCAACAGACGATGTTCGTCAACCAAAGAAGACCAAGAAGGTTCACAACCCGACGAAATTACGAGCGTCAATCACGCCCGGCACTGTTGCGATCATCTTGGCAGGTCGATTCAGAGGTAAGCGAGTCGTTGTCCTCAAGCAATTGAACGACACTGTTCTCGTCTCTGGACCATTCAAGATCAACGGAGTGCCACTTCGCAGAGTCAATCCAGCATACCTCATCGCAACCTCGACAAAGCTCGAACTTCCCTCATCACTATCTCTCGACAAATTCGACGTCTCATACTTTGCTCGTCCCAAGGCCGCCAAGGGCGAGAAGAGTGAAGCCGATCTCTTCGCAGAGAAGGACCAAGAAGCCAGAGAAGAAAGCTCTTGAGGCATCAAGAATTGAGGACCAGAAGACTGTAGACAAGGCCCTGGTGTCTGCGATCAGGCAGTGCCACAGTTGAAGGAGTACTTGTCGTCGACGTTCTCGCTCTCGAAGGGAGACAAGCCGCATTTGATGAAGTTCTAGATCGTACTTAGTATTATACAAAGCAAAAAAATCAATCTGGAGCCAGTCTCGACTGTCGTCTCTCAGCTCGTTCCGTCTGTGATTGTTGTCGAGGAAAGGACAGATGCTGTTAGTTTGTCACTTTTTGGCAAATGTTCTTGCCATCATTCTGATCAAGCACGATTCAGTTGTGCCCTTCGTTGAGAACTACGGGAACGATAATCTGCTAAAGGTATTTCAACCAGAATTGAAAGTATATGAGGGTTGTGTACCATTCGCTGTGGTCGACAAATATGGCCGTATCAATAACGGTCTTCGGCTCACGGGCGAGGACGACGGAAAGTGCTCGCTCTCTACAGGGCAGACATACGTTCGATCAGGAACATATAATGGCAATACTGGCATCCTATACTGTTGGTACTTTCCCAAGATGCAATTGAATTCATATGGATACACCCGAGGACATCGCCATGGGTTCTTATGTGCCGTTTTTTGGTTCAGAGACGCTACCTCTGTGTGGCCGTACATAATGCAGTACACCTCTTTCAATCGCTGGAAGAACGACACACAGTGGGCAATGCGCGATGGTCGACCAGTATTGATGAAGAATGTACGCGCAATTATGGACAGATGTCAATGCATCGGGCGGAATGCAACCTTTGATCGAGTGGCATCACATGTCGTCCTTGGCGAAACAGTCTTTGAACTTGTACCAATTCGGACCACATCCACTTCAAAGATGTCTTTTTAACGATGTCCATTTCGTCGAGACGCTAAGACAGTCGTGGATCTCCTCCGTAAAGTTTGGAAAGAGCCGTCAGTATGCTCAGAATTGTACCGACGCCACTAAAGAGAAGTGTTTCGAAACTCTTCGATGATACTCATCGCAGAAGGGGCCGATTTCAATGTCGAACATCATTTCGGCGACATGATAACGGAACATTGAGGCCGAGCCTCTAATGACAACTCCACCACTTGTGAAGTCCTTGTCAGCGATAACTTATCATCGTGAAGGGGCCGAAATCATTCTCGAACATCACGACATGTGGACACATGATAACGAAAAGATAGGCTGAATCCCAGTAGATAAGGTCCTCGTCCTCGATGCTTTCTCCTAATCATGAAGTCCTTCTATCACCTCTTGAGCTTGCCAGCAATCCTCGCTTTCGCGCCTTTTGGCAAGCTGAAGTACGATAGAATCATGACTATTCCGCAAGATGTTGGAGACGAACAGTATATGGTGACATTCCAACCACGATTATACGTCTACGAAGGTAGGATCTCTGATGCATGACTGACAGCAGACTGTGTTCCATTCCAGCGGTCGACTTTGGCGGCAGAATCTCCAAGGGCTTACGCAGCTTGTTTCCACGATGTAGTCGTAGTACTGGTCAGATTTACGCCCGAAGCGCAGAAGTTCAGGGCAACTTCGGCATCATGTATTCCTGGTTCTTCCACAAGATTTGGACGGGCATGGCGCTACATATTTCGTCTACAGATACTCGTGGCAGTCAGTAGTGGTGTGGTTTCCGTCAAAGACTGATCTACGCCCGTATGCAGTGCGATATACCGGAAATTCTGAGGGAGACTGGTTCGAGGATACACGATGGGCCGAATTCGATGGACACCCCGTTTTCACCAAATTGGCCTCCCGATTATGGAGCGACACAAACGAAGCTGTGGGTTTCAGCCTCTGATCTCGTGGGATAGGCTCTCTTGGCAAGCTAAATTGGCGCTGAATGTGCACATCTGGGGAAGTATGGAGGTCAGAAAATGCCGCTTCAACGATGAGAACTTCCTGCGGAGATGAAGGCCGCTCACTTGCCGCCTCCACCAGACTTTTAGACTACCTAGTTATACTGTCGTAGTGGTATGCTATACTATCATTAATTGGATTTCCGTTAAGTTACAGTATATGATTAGAAGCGATCGGCAATTTTGACCAACAACAAGCGCAACCTCCGCCAACTCGCAACGTCAACAATCATGACCACGTCGGCACTACCATAGCGCTCGAACATGCTAGCTGCAGGCATAAAGCGACAGCCAGACTCAAATTCCTTCGCTATCTTCCAGGACCTGAATCATGAACCTCGTCGTATCGACACTACTCCTGACAAGCGCCCAAAGTCCTCCTCAGCAGCTACAGAATTCAAGGTTCCTACGACTCCACAGACCGCAAAAGAGAATCCAAAGGTCAAGCAGGTCTTGATACCTAGAAGAAACTCCTTGCCGACTCTCAATAATGAGAAACAAGCATTTCCTCGGGTTCCACGACTCGATACAAGGCCTCGCAACGAAGTGAAAGAGACTCCGAAGCGCACGGCGCCTTTGTCGTTATGGGACTATTTACAGGTCGAACTAGCTGCTACTGACTCGGACGAAGCACAGGAATACAAGCGCGAACGTGTCAAGAATTTCCTTATCCTTCCGAATGCGCTAGAGCGCACACTGCTCTTTGGCTTTGTGGTTTGCCTAGACTCCTTCCTATACATATTCACAATCTTGCCTATACGCTTGTTGCGGTCTTTGATCAATCTGACCATGCGTCTAGCTCGGGCCAGAGCATCACTGAAGTCCTCAGAAAAAGTCGACATACTCAAGAGCGGTCTGATACTCCTGACCTGTATCATCCTCAATCAATTGGACGCCTCTCGAATCTATCACAACATTCGCGGACAGGCTGCCATCAAGCTCTACGTCTTATACAATGTGCTAGAAATTGGTGACAAGCTCTTCTGCGCCCTCGGACAGGACGTGCTTGACTGTCTCTTCTCAAAGTCAACATTCGGCCGCAAGGAGGACGGCACACAACGACATTTACGACCACTTGCATTTTTTCATCTTGGCGCTCATTTACAATGTACTGCATACCGTTCTTTTATTTTATCAAGTTGTGACCCTCAATGTTACAGTCAACTCCTTCTCGAATGCGCTAATGACTTTACTACTTTCCAATCAATTCGTCGAAATCAAAGGGTCCGTCTTCAAAAAGTTTGAGAAAGAGGGCCTCTTTCAGATCACTTGCGCCGACATGGTCGAACGATTCAGTTATTCATCATGCTGCTCATTATCGGCCTGCGGAATACCTTCGAAATGGGTCCGACCTCAATGACGGAATTCCTTGCCACGACAATCGGACCCATGGTCACAGTAACTAGGCAGTGAGGTCCTCGTAGACTGGCTCAAGCACGCATTCATCACAAAATTTAACCACGTACGGCCAACGATATATGCGCGCTTCACTGATGTCTTGTGCAGGGACTACGTCAAGTCTGCCGTCAACTCTCGCGACTCGTACGTTGATCAGTCACCGGCGATATCGAAGCGGATCGGATTACCCGTGATTCCACTCGTTTGCTTGACCATTCGCGCATCAAGTCAGATTGTCAGTATGTTCATTTCACACGACACCGACGCTGAAACTCTACAGTCTTGGGATTCACGTGCAATGAGAGCGTTGAGTTGGTCGTGTATCGCGGTATCGTTGTTTGCATTGTTGGTCATCGGGAAACTTTGTCTGGGCGTGAGTATCATTCGATTCGCACATGCTCGCTACACCAGCATGCAAGCGCGCGAACAAGCTGAACAACAACTGGAACAAGAACGGCAACGGGCGCGACGTGTATAAAGGATCGTCGAAGTTGACGGCGACACGAAAGCTATTTTGAACAATGTACGTGATAACTTGCAAGGTGAACCGAAAGGTCTAGGATTACTTGAATTAGAGCGCTATAGTATGATATCGAAACGGATATGGTAGGGATTTATCTATTGAGGCTTTTTGCATACTGCGAGGTACATTGGTTGTGAACAATTTCTGTTGTCCGCCTGCGACGAGTGCATCCGCGGCAGTCTCCAGTGCTCCTCCGACCTGTTGTGTGCCACGGGGTACGAGTCTTGCTCGTTCGAGTAGTCCGATGGCAGATTGTGTAATGTAGCGACCAGCGCGAGTCATTCGGAAAGTCGTAATCAAGTCCCACGGACTCTGCACATTCGATAACATTTCCTTCAAGTGGGTAGTACCATGGCGGTGTGCCATCGTTCTCGGCAAGGTCTTCATTGAATGTGATTTCAAACCCGACGTTCTTCAGAGCCTGTAGACAGACATCAATTTTGACCATTTGCGGGATGCCGTCACCGACTTCTATACCGTGTCTGATTTCGCGATGTTCACGATTCGATTCATCGTATCGATCAGTCATCAACCATTCGTACACGCCAAAGGGTGCCGCCTGGTTTCAAGACACGGAAAATCTCGCCATAAACACCCTCGAGTTTAGGTGCATGTACAGTCGCTTCAATAGCGTAGACCATATCGAACGTAGCGTCTTCAAAGGGCATCTGCATGAAATCGCCCTTGACAAAGTTACATTGTTGTGATAAATTACGACGTGCGCAATATGCTTCTGCTCGGGAAATTTGGTAGTCGTTGTTGTTGAGACCTGTGACGTTGGCGCCCGTGAAAGTTGCGATTTCACGAGCTGGTCCACCGACACCACAGCCGACGTCAAGTACTGATTGACCTTTTTGGATGTTCATCTTGTGAGCTAGGAAATGTTCGTGTCGTGCAATAGCTTGGTAGAATGGTTCTCCTTTGTAGTATTTCGCAAAGTGGAATGATTGTCCCCATCCGTATTCATAGAGATCCGTAGCAAGATTGTAGTATGCGTTCGTGAGCGATGTATATTGATCGAGTCTGCCTTCCATCTCTCGCTCTGTCGTGTCTCCGTCTCTCGCTCGAAGAACTTGAAGTACTTCTTTGCCTCGAGTTCTGCTGCCTCTTTATCCTTCTTGGTCATTGCACCGAAGCCGACGCTCTTTGATGCGTCCTTGCCGTGCATTATTTCGCTGTACTTTTTGTCACGACTGTCGTTAACTTGCGTTGTGATACTTGACGTACGTATGGATGACCTCTCTCGAGGATGAAGCATCTGGAGCCATGGTGTATGAGATGCTACTGAATGATGTAGTGTTGTGTTGAGTATAAATATAAGTGGCTCAAATATAATTTACAAGTATTTGTGCCCGGAACTGAATTTACCGAAAGTGGGCTGATCCCATAACTTATTACAGTACTGGTACTTGTAGTGGTGATTGACCCTGGATGAGGTTACTGGTACAGTAATCGCTAATTACAGTTCATGCTTATTCCTTGCTTCCCTGCTTCCTTGCAAGACTAACAGTTACCTCCTCAACCCGATACTATATTAGTTATAATAGACTATATAATCTACACAAGGGGTTATTGTGGTATGACCCACTATATGCTTCCTTCTCCGGCTTGTCTTCTGTAGTAATGCTTTTGCCATGTTGCATGAAAGCCTTACTATTGTTGCTGCATTTGCTCATGCTTCATGCTCTGCCAGTCTGTGATGAACCTCATATGGACGATGCGTCATTACAAAGGAAAGCTATATGCATCCATTCAGATGTATGCTGTGCCCTGATATTTGAAGACTGGTTTCAGCTCGAACCTCCACATAGCTTTACGCCTGGTATACCGCCAATCGAGTCATACTTTGGCTACTGGGCATCAGAACAATGTATGCACGTTTCGTTGTGCCGACACAAGAACTCCATATTGGGTTTACCATCTCAAAGGTGGTATGAGAGTGCGTGGGCCATTCTTTTGACATGTCGCGAGCATGGGCGCGTGGATCTCTTCTTTGAAGAAAGCCATAGGCAGGGCTACAGGAGACCAAAAAATGCTGAGAAAGTGTAGATGTATTCCGCATGAACGAGACAGCGAAGCCGGAGAAGGCTCACATACGAATGAAGGGCCAGAGGTGGACATGGACGCAGGACTGCAGGCGCTCTTGTCGGATCGAGAAGTGTACCAGGGTACCGAAGCGTACTTACAAGAACTACCTCAGCTCAATCAGCCGGAGTTCGGGCAGCCTTAGATTATCTGCAACACCTCGTGTCGAAATCTGATATAAATGATCTTGCTGTCAATTTTGCACCTAGTCGAGGCCTTGCCCTATATGGACGTGCTTGGCTGGGACGACCTATCGGTTCAGATACGAATGCAATGTGTCAACATAAGCTCAGAGTACTGCTGTTACAACGGCTTCATAGCCTGGTTTCAAGAACAACCATTGAAGAGTTTTCGAGACGTTCCCCGGCCAGTGCAATCTGATAAGGCTGTGATATTCTCTCGTGATAGGACTTGTTCTTTCGAGTGTACTGATACTCGGGCACTCTACTGGGTCTCGACAATGGGCAGAGGGCAAAGAAGAAGGGGCGCATTCGTGCTCCTATGCCAGCACAGCGACATCTTAGTCTATAGAGCGCCCTCGATTCGCACCGACTACGGCTCGCCCCTTTTTGTTGATCAATGCTATTGCGAAGAGTTCGGACTGCCAAGGACGGTTATAGAAGAGCCAATCTCAGAAGGAGAGGCGGGTCTTCAAGACTTATTGAACAGCCCGGAGGCTTACAAGGTCACTGAGCATTGCCTCGACATCATTCCGTCTTTGGAATCAGGTCAGCCCAAATGCTGATCACCTTTGTGAGGGCTCTGGGATGCAGCAGAATGAAGAGCATAGCATGGAATCTGTAGACCCTTGATATATACGTACCACGATCAGTCTACAGTACTTGTACAACAATGCCAACGCCACCGATCAGATTTGAGTCTGATCAAACGTTCAGATCACAAAGTCTCCCTCATTACGTAGTAGCGCCTGCCTGTAGTTGTATGTATGCCAGCTCGAAAAAGAAAGAAGGATGATGGCTTCAGAAGCTGCCATAGATGAAGTGCCTCCAGCTGCTAAGCTCAAGAAAAGCAAGATACGGTCGACGAATGCAGCAGCCGAGGATACAGAAGTGCCTCAAAGTGCAATTGAGCTCGAGAAGCCTCGAAAGCCCAGGAAGCCCTTGGCCTCTGCTGTCAGGGATGACACCAAAGTCGTAGAACCTAAGAAACGCAAACTCAGGGTCAAGCAAGAAGTGCGGGCTACAGAGCCGCAAGAGTCCGGGGCCAAGCTGAAAGAAGCCGGCTGCCAAACCTCGAGCCAAAGCCGCAACCAAGAAGGAGGTATTAGATCTGGCATGGTCGCGGCTACAGGAGATTGCTAACCAGCAAGACTCGAGCTCCGAAGAAGAAAGCATCAAGCCTGAAGCCAAGGACGAGTCTGACGAGGAGTCTGTCGCTTGGGATGACGTTGACATCAATGTCAAGACCGGTGCTAGTGCCAAATTTGATACAGAGGGGGATCAGCAAGAGGGTCTGAACTTGACACTCGAAAAGGCTGAACGTATACAGCTTGCAAAGACTGGCAAGAAGAAGCAATCTGTTCGTGCAGTGCATGAGCGGTTATTCTGCCACTATATGTCTTCAATTGCTTTAGTGGCTCATACAGCATGGAGGAACACTTGGATTAGCGAGACTAGTCTGCAAAGAGCTGTTAGAGGATGGTTCAAGAAGAAGTCCGTCTGCTTCATGAAGAGCTCATCAGTGCAGCGAGAGCTCCGTTCACGGACAATTCAACCACCTCTACGGATCTCACAGAATTGATCAGTCGAGTTATGACAAGATTTAAAAGACATTTTAGACGTACCAAGCCGGGCTATAGAAAGCTTGGCTATCGTCATGTATCACGCATGTTCGAGGATGGCCAGGGTACCATCAATGAGGCCGAAAAATTCGAATCCTATGAGCAGTATTTGAAAGCTGCCAAAAAGATGAGTGGTTCAAGAGACTTCGGAGCGCAAATGTTCACGGCCTTGCTTCGAGCGTACCACTTCAATGTCAGGCTTGTGTGCTCGGTGCAATCACTAGGCTACAAGTTCAACGAGCGCGAGCAGTACGACAAGAAGGACGAAAAAGAGCCAACCGCGCCAGAAGTCATTGACCTCGATTCGGAACTTTCTGCTCCTGATTCCGACATAGAGGCACTACTCGGCGCTGACGAGGTATCGAGTGGTCTCGACGATGATTTAGAGTACCCAATGTTCTGGACTGAGCTATTTGACAGTCATGCTAATCGATGGATTGCTCTCGATGCAATGGTGCGGTCCTTGCGTCCTTGTGGATGAGAAGGGCTTCAAATCAATGCATCCGAAGGGAAAGAAAGCCGACCAGCAGAAGCTACAGGCTGGCTTTTGTCTGTGCATTCTCAGCAAACAAGTATGCCAAAGATGTGACGCTTCGCTACGCATCCTCGATGCAAAAGGTCAAGTATGGCTTCCTGCGCTCCGATGGTCGAAGTCAATGTCAGTACGATACAAACAGGATCTTGTGTATGTTTGGAAATCCTCATCGCACAGCGTTGGAACGTGAATAGGACGAAAGTCTTCGATTCAAAGAGGCAAGAAAGCTGGACAGTGATGAGATGCCGCAGAGTCTGAATGACTTCCGGATCTCGCCGACGTATATATTGGAGAAGCAATTGCGTAGAAGGAGCTCTTCGACCCGATGCACAGAGTGTGTATGATGCCGACCGTGGGGAACGCTGATCATAGGGTATCTTTGAGAATGGAAAAGCTCAAAGGCAGTAGAGGAGAAGATCTTTCTTCGCGAGGACATATTGACATGTAAAACAATAGAAAATTACCACAAAGAAGGACGACAGGTGAAGAATGGAGAACATCACGAAAGATGATCAAAGCTCGGGCAATGACGACAAACAGAAAACGTGAATACGAACAGCAAGCCGCAGAGACGGGTCAGCCAGTCATGCAAGGTATATATTCGATCGATCAGACGGAGTACATTATACCGGATCCAATCGTCAATGGAGTCATCAAGAAGAATGCATATGGTAATGCAGATGTCTTTGTTCCTAGCATGATACCGAAAGGTGCGACGCATCTACCACAGACAAGGCATGGCGAGATAGCTCGAAAACTCGAAATTGATCACGCTGAAGCGGTAACTGGATTCGAATTCAAAGCTCGTGGCGCGATCCCCGTCATCAAGGGCGTGCTCGTTGCAGACGAGAATGCAGATCGCCTACTAGAAGCCTGGCACGAATTCGAAGAAGCCCGGATCAAGCGTGAAGACAAGAGACGGCAAGAAATGTGTTTAAAGATGTGGGCAAAGATGTTGAAGGGACTACGTATCAAGAGTCGGTATTGGCTGAATACGGAGGACTCACGCCAGACTCACTTCAATGGCAGCATGAGTAGTGCTGAGTTTGCCTACAGCCGCGCTACACCATGACGCCGACTCCGAAATGGCAGAACCTGTGAATGTGGCGGATGAAAATGATCAGAGTGATCAAAGTGAACGAGAACCTGGCGGTTTTCTGATAGAATAGACTGTATACAAATTGTACCATATATATTTCACATGCCCAAATTAGCTGTGTGCCAACATATTCCCGGCTCGGATATTGAGGCAAACTTTCGTACTGTCGAAAGACTTGTTCGTGAAGCTGCCGCACAAGGAGCAGATCTAGCTGTCCTACCGGAATTCGCATCATCTTTGCCTCATGAAGATCCCGATAACGATTCAAATTGGGTCGACGATGATGGAACTTTCTTGTCGCGATACCGAGACTTGGCTCGTGAATGTCACATCAATTTAGTACCTGGCACCATACCAGAATGGGATGGCAAGGACGTTGTAAATACAGCGGTCTTCATTGATCGACGGGAACCCTTCTACATACCTATCAAAACGCAACTTATGGCATCCAGAGCGTGAAATCTTTACAAAGGGGACTAACCCACATGACGTCTTTGAAACTGAATTTGGAACGACAGGGTTACTGGTGTGCTGGGATCTAGCATTTCCCGAAGCGTTTCGCGAGTTGGTGCAAAAGGGTGTCAAGTTGGTCATTGCACCGACGTGTTGGACGTATGCGGACGCTGGACCGGGACGTCAATATAATCCTCATTCGGAGCGAGAGTATCTCAATGCGCTATGCACGTACGTGCATATGAAAGTGAGATTGTCCTTGTCTTTTG
Organism: Persea americana; assembly: GCA_029852735.1. Taxonomy (NCBI): domain Eukaryota; kingdom Viridiplantae; phylum Streptophyta; class Magnoliopsida; order Laurales; family Lauraceae; genus Persea; species Persea americana. The sequence goes on from JAQQXO010000312.1 coordinate 33,978, forward strand.
TATATTGGAGCGCGTGAAGGAGACGCAAAAGGCGGGGTTGGACTAAGCCAGATTACCGCGCCATTCCATGGGCAAATCGCGGGGCTTCAAGGATGGTCGAGAAGGTGTTAGTTGTGGCGAATGTCGATTTTGGGTGTTTAGAGGTAGCGGAGGATGTATATGGGATCAGAAAGGATTTGGCAAGCAAGGATTGGCATTACGAAGGATATGGATCGCACTTGACATAGAGTATGTCTATTACAACTTGGGACTATACCTACGACCATGCTCAATCACGTCTCAATATTGGTAACCGAACTGTTCAGTAATGGTCAGCAACTTGAACACAACCTCTGTGACAGTGGCCGGATTCTCCTCCACGGGGGCGGCCTGCTCTGCAATCGCGCCTCGGTCTATTCTGTCACTCTTGATAAGGTTCTCTCTCGCGACCAGAGCCAAAGAGTCCTCCAGGAGAAGATCTTAATATCTGGATAGCCTACCCAGCCTTGCCTGACTATGCCTCGCATTGCAAGGAAGAACATGATCTAAGGGCCACGTGTATAGGTAGATTGCGCGACACTTCTTCCGCCCATCCACTTTAGCATTTCGCTCCGAAGGAAAGCATCTGGGGTTGCGTATGCTAATTGCGACTTGAAAATCTTGGCGTCTAGCGTTTCGTAACCTTGCCATTTTGAGGTTTGAGCACGCATATAACTCAAGTTTTTGTGCAGGTAAAGGTTCCACTTTGCAGGACTTTCCGAGTTCTGGAAGACTAGTCGACGATTAGCAAGCTCAGCCCAGGTGACGCCCGGCTCAGCGGTGTCTATTAAAATCGAAGCATCAATACAGACAACCCGGCAGCTGCTACCCCTTCAAGTTGGCAGCAAGTCTCAACCATCGATGTTTGTATGCTTTTCCTCGGGGATGTGAAGATGTACCGAGCTGTCGTCTGGGCAAAGAGGGGTACAGGCGCAGTGTAGTTACCATCATTGGTCATTCTTGCTACGATCTGTTATCGACTGCGGAAGGCACGACGCATCCTTGACTCCTCTTTGCTGAACCAATTCGTAGCGTTGCGATGATATGCCTCCCCTTGTCACTTAAGGATGGAAATTGGCGCTGTGGGTCAATAGGCTGCTTGATCCTGTCAACGACCGGGCCCTCCGCAATCTGTGTCTGACCTAAACACACGTAGCTGACAGTTTCGACAGACCAAGGTCCACCATGCTGCCCGAACTCCGTCGCGTGAAAGGTAATGTTTTTGATTCTTGACTTCGAAGGATCATGCCATAAATCGCCACCCGATGTCTGGCTTTCGGTATCGAGTGGGCTTTTGTGATGATGTGTAAAGGGTTTCTAGTCTACAGCACCGCCAATCGGCAATGTATTCAATGATCTACACGTGACATGTTACATGTCACTACAACAGATCTTTGGTGAAGCCAGGACGGATTCTTTGGACTCTTGCCCAGAAGATGGTCGCTCTGGGGTCGAAAGAAGGATCTCCTCGTCCGTCAAGGAAGAGTGTGGATTCTTTGGGTCGCCGGTCCCTCTGTTTCTTTATACCCTCGAGTTCTGCTGCCGTGAACTGGTAGAGAGCAAGTCTTTTACGTCCGGGGCCAAGAGAAGCCCTTGATCCATGCGACAACGCGCATATGCAGACGGTGATGGAATGCACGACCGCGATACATGGCATCTTCGCGATGCTGTAACTTCTGCAGCTCTGTATCGATCAGTATGAGCTCGTAGTTGTTCTCAAGCCGCATACGAAGCTCGTCTAAGTCGTGCTGTAGCTGCAACAGGGCCAATGTATCCGGATAGCGTCCGTCTGATACAGGTGTTAGAGGGTCCCTCGAAAGGGTCCCGTAGAGCTGTGTCTGGCATGCCTGCTGGAGGGTATTGATCTTGGCGAGCTCTACCAGTCGCAAATGGTCCAGGCAGGTTTGATTCGCTTCGAGTGATAATGAGATCATCTTCGCTTCTCAGGTCAGTCTGGATGTCGTCAATAGTCTCACCTCGCTCTGTTAGGATTTTCTACGATCGACTCGCTTCGAGTGCTAGCGGGATGATCGTCGCTTCTCAGGTCAGTATGTATGTCCGTTGATAGTCTCACCTCGCCCTACGGGGTTCTGATATATAGTGAAGTGTCGTCTGACCTCGCTCTCTTGTCTTCGGTAGCTTAGGAATCCTATCGAGTCGGTATAGTAGCTCGATCAAGTCCTACTTTGCCATGGTAGAAGTGTTTGCAGTAAGATGACGAGTAGGAACTGCTTGAGGCAAGCACATCCGATCCACGCATGATGGGTCCAGACGGGAGCTTTAATCTATCCATGACGTTCATCTATTCAACCACCCGCTGTGTGGGCCATGCTGTACAAAGTGTCCGAGTCCCGATACATATGAAGCGGATACTGGATGGACATTCCAGCCTTTTGTGAATCGGGACGATATTCTCGGAACCTGTTGGTTACGATATTGCAATCACAAGCCAAAGAAGGATGAAAATCCACCTCTCAAGTACGTGACTCCGTCGCTGTGGGATCGGCCTAAACCCATGGCTTGGGACTTCACTTACTCCGGACGATGACTAAGTGAGACAAGTTCTGCTTCGGACCTTCTCCAGGTCTGATGAACGTCATTGGGTAGACATTGCAATACTTATTCCTCAGCATGACTTGAAAGTCGGTTGCCAGGCGGTGTAGCCTTCGATAGACAAGGTTGTATAGAACAGGTCTCGTCGATCGAAATGAGCTGCACGCAAGGCCTGATATTGTGCAACAATCGGCTCCGCATACATATTGATGACGTGTCCACTTTCAGCTCCTGATATAAGGCATGCTGCTCCGACTTGATTCTGCCCAGAACTAAGTATGGCTCATCTTGTACTTCTCGCTTTCGCCCTGCTTCTGTCATTCGTAGCTGCTCCAAATCCTCAAGGGGCCGGCACTTCCTCAGCGCCGGATCTCACAAAGATGAAGGAATTGAGTTGGGCGATGTTTGACGAACCCTATCATACAAGAACTTTGTGCATCAGTGCTCGTTCAGAAAGCAGGTATGCGAATTCAGAGAGCATTAATGTAGTGCGTGCCAGTTCTGTCGAGGGTGAAATCACTTTCTACTTTGAATGCGATCGACCTAAAGATAGTAGACGCTTCTACGCGAGATGTCCAGGAGTTCCCCCGAACTACAAGAAGAACGGCTGGACGTTCAAGCCAGAAGTCAGTTCAGATAAACGTCATGGAACTTGCTGGTGGAGAGACCCAAACTTCAAGCCGGAAAAGCCCAAGTGAAATACGATATACCACCACTATCAGTACAGCCCCAACCAGAAGCCTGGGACAAAACTATAATATCCCAATCTGGGCAGGTGCAAATATGAGAAAGTATCTGCAACCTCGACGAGATGGCCCGAACGGCGAAAAATGGGGCGAGTACTTCCATGAAAAGCGAGACTGGTCCTGGACGCTGCCGGACGACTGGTATGACATATGCGTCG